>PVHY01023809.1:0-20466 GCA_004024945.1 Uropsilus gracilis
CAAGGGGGGATGGTCAATAGGAAGCAGGGAGAAGGATAAAAAAGAGGGGAGGTGGAGTGTAGAGAGAATTTTGGAGAGGAGCGCGGAGAGTAAAGTAAAAGCGACAGCCTGAAAATTGGGATCAGGCGCGGAGGTTTGGGGCCTCGGAAGAAGGACCCGGCTGGGTCCTCTGGAGCTTCCTAACCTCCCTAGCACTTGGTTCCTGAGGAGCAAGACCTGTGTAAAGGCGGAGGAGAGGTGACCCGGGTAAAGTGCAGAGCCACGGTAACACTCGGACAGGCCTGCCTTTGGGAGACCGTCTGAGCCCCGCCTGTGTTGGTTAAATTCATCTGGTGCTAACTAGAGCGACAGGATTGGGAGTCAAGGTCCTGGCACTTCCAACCAGAAGTGCCCTAAGACTGAGGTAAACCCCACAAAGCTCCTTGAGGAGCAAAAGTGGGGCTCTATTCGTTTAAAACATTTGTGAGGGTGTGGACTCTTTCAGTTTGGTTTTTTTTTTTTTGTATCTGTAAATAAATCTCTTGTCTATCCTAGTTGTTAAGATTTAATATCTGAGCAGCTGCTGCGCGCAGGCAGGAAAACCCATAAAAAGAAAATTTAAACGGGGGTGTCCCTATCCCCCCGATAACAGATTGACCCTTCAACCATTATGTAGTGGCCATCTTTATCTTTTGTCACTTTTGTTAATTTGAAGTTTGCTCTGTCTGATACAAGAATGGCAACTCTTGCTTTCTTGTGGGGGCCTTTTGCTTGTAGTGTAGTTTTCTAGCCCTGCACTGTCAGTCTATGCTTATCCTTAGTGATCAGATGTGTTTCTTGGAGGCAGCAGAATGTTGGGTTCTGTTTTCTGATCCAGTCTGCAACTCTTCGTCTTTTGATTGCTGAGTTTAGACCATTGATGTTTAGGGTGATTATTGAAATTTGCGATTCTAATGGTTTCCTGGTGGTCATTTGGGGTTTATTTTGTGTTGTTTTTTGTGTTTGTTCTTCTTATGGTTTTGATCTTGAGGCTTCCTGCAAAATTTCTTGGAGTGGGGGTTTAGTGGTAGCAAATTTCTGGAGACTTTGCTTGTCAGAGAAGGTTCTAATTTTTCCTTCATAAAAGAAGGATAGCTTTGCAGGGTAGAGTATTCTTGGCTGGAACATTTTTTCTTGGATTTTTTTTTTTTTTTTTTGTAGATGTGACTCCATTCTCTCCTTGCCTGGAGCGTCTCTTCAGAAAAATCTGAGTTCAGTTTAATGAATTTTCCTTTGTAAGTTAACTGTTTTTTTTCTCTCTATCCATTCTCATTATTTTTTCCTTATTTTGGGTTCTTGGAAGTTTTACGATGATGTGTCTCATGTGGCTTTTCTTTCATTAAAGTAGTTTGGTGTCCTTTTGTATTCCTGTATATCTATTTTCATTTCTTTCTTCAGATTTGGGAAGTTCTCCTCTATTATTATATTGAAAAGCCTTTCAGTTCCCATAACTCTCTCCTCTCCTTCTGGGATTCTTATTACTCTTATGTTTCTTTTCTTTAAGGAATCTGAGAAATCTCTGAGCTTGTCTTCAGTCCTCCTGATTTGTTTCTCTCTCTCTTTTTCTTTCTTTGTCCTCTCTATTTCTGTATCATCAAGTGTGCTGATTCATTCCTCTATTGCATCTATTCTACTGCCATGGCTTTTCTGTGCGTTTTTGAGCTCATCTATTGCAACCTTTAAATCTTGAGTCTCTTTCAATTTCAATTTTAGGGATTCATTTTCATTCTTTAGTTCATTGTTAGGTTATACATATTGATATTTTCTTTTTTATGTTTCTACTTCTTCCCTTAGTGCATTAAATTCTTCTATCATACTGTTGTCCTTTTTTTCTAATTCTTCTCAATTGTTGGAGTGCATTTAACATGTTGATGCTGGAATCTTTTTCTGATATACACATCATTTCTTTGATGTTTTCTGAAACTTGTCCTTTCTTTGTTGGTGATGGATTATTTCCTGTAGGGCTTGCTTGCATGTTTAAAGATTTTCTCCTTACTGTGTTTTGCTTTCTAACCTGTTCTACATATTGAGAAACCATGGATCTTGTGTTGGTCGGCATGTTGATGGGAATGTTTTCCAGGTTGAAAGTAGATCTGTATTTTAGTTTAGTAATTTGTGCTGCAGCCACTTGTGGTGCCAGCACCAGTGACTTCCAGCAGCTCCCCTGGGTGGAGGGGAAGGTCGGGTGGGTTCCCTCAGGCACCTGGCTGCAGGTGTTGGTGCCCATGGATTGCGGAGCAGGAGGCGCAGGGACGGGTCCCTCCCAGAGCCTGGAGCCGGCATCAGTGACCTCCGGCAGCTCGCCTGGGTCAGGGGGAAGGTCGGGTGGATTCCCTCAGGGACATGGCTGCATGGATTGGCTCCCGGGGATGGCAGAGCAGGTGGCGTGGGGATGGGTCCCTCCCAGAGGCCTGGAGCTGGCATCAGTGATCTCCGGCAGCTCACTGGGATTGGGGGAAGTTCTCAATTACTCTTAAGTTAAAATGTTAATTGCTTCTCACCATTTGTCTTCTTTAAAATTCACCAAACCCTCATCCTGTGTCTCTATAAATACTCCTTTCCTTTATTAATAAAATTGCCTTTTAGTTTTTACCTCCAAATAAGCCCTCAGTCTTAACTAAGTAAATGCTCTCATAATTTTTTTCTTATACCTTGCATCCAGCCACCAAATTTTCCAACATATGTTTAATGCCTCTTTGTCAAAAATTAGTTGGCCGTATATGTGTGAATTTATTTCTGGGTATTCAATTCTGTCAATTTGGGTGGTGTGTCTGTTTTCGTTTGTTTTAATTATTATAGCTTTGTATTATAATTTGAAATTTGGGATTGTAATACCCCTTTTCTTGCTTCTTTTGGTCAGGAGGACTTTGGCAATTTGAGCTGTTTTATTATTCCACATGAAAACCAGTAATTTTTGTTCTAATGCTTTAAAGAATGTTATTGAGATTTTTATTGGAATTGCAATGAATTTGTAAATTGCTTTGGTAGGATGTCCACTTTGATAATGTTTGTTTCTCAAATCCACAAACTTTTTTTCATTTTTTATGCATTCTTCTATTTATTTTAGTGGTACTTTGCAGTTTCCTTTGTATAGGTCTTTATGTCTTTTGTTAGGTTTGTTCCAAGGTATTTAATTTTCATTGCTATGATGGTAGGTGGAATTTCTTTTTTTTTTTTTTGACCAATTCCCAATTTTTTACATATAGGAAAACAACACTTTTCTGTGTGTTGATTTTTATATCTGGGTACCTTACCAAACTGGTTTATTGTTTCAATTAGTTTTTCTGTGAATTTTTTTGGGTTTTCTACATAGAGTATCTTTTACTCTGCATATAATGACAATTTTATTTCTTTTTTTCTTATTTGTATTCCCTTTATATCTTTCTCTTGCCTTATTGCCCTAGCTAGAACTTCCAGCACTATGTTGAAAAATAGTGATGAGAGTGGACATCCTTGCCTGGTTCCAGATTTTAATTGAAATGGTTTCAGTTTTTCCCCATTAAGGATGATGTTTGCTATGGGTTTGTCATATATTGTTTTTATTATGTTGAGATATGATCTTTTCATCCTGATGTTTTTCAAGGGCTTTCATCATGAGTGGATGCTGAACTTTAACAAATGCTTTCTCCATATCACTGATATTATCATATAACTCACACAACTTAACAAAAATAAAGGAATAACATGGTCGAAAAATGGGAAGAACTAAAAAGACATTTCTTCAAAGAGGAAATACAAATGGCCAACAGGCATATGAAAAAATGTTCAACAACACTAATAATCACATAACTGCAAGTCAAAACCACAATGAGATACCTCCTCACATTAGTAAGAATAACCCATATCAGAAAAACAAACAAAAAAGAAAAAAAAAAAAAACAGGCACAAACAATGCTGGCATGGATGTGAAGAAAAAGGAACACATTTACACTGTTGGTGGGAATGAAAACGTCCAGCTAATATGAAAAGCAGCGTGAATGACTCTCAAACTACTGAAAATGGAACTACCATTTGATCCAGCAATTTCATTACTGGGAATCTACCCAAAGGAAACAAAACACTAATTCAAAATGATAGCGGTACTTGGATGTTTATTGCAGCACTATTTGCAGTAGCCAAGATATGAAAACAACCCAAATGTCCCAAAACTGACAAATAGCTGAAAAAATTGGTATATTTGCACAATGGAATGCTATTCAGCAAGCAGAAAAGACAAATAGGACACATTTGTGATAATATGGATGGACCAAGTAGGAATCATTTTAGCAGAAATAAGTCAAAAAGAAAAAGACAGAAATCAGATGGTCTCACTTATAGATAGGATATAGGGAAAACAAAACAAAATAACACACACACACACATGTGCATGTGCACACAAGAATAACCAAGAGAAAAAGTCAAAGCAAGCTAACAACTGAACTAAAACATATATCCAGACAAGGGTGGGGGGAGAGGAATCAGGAAAGGGATGAGCACAAAAGATCAACATGACAGTTCAGGGGTGATAGGGAGGTAGGAGAACCCTGGAGAATACAATGATATATATATGTGTGTGTGTGTGTGTGTGTGTACATATATATGCACATATATGTGTGTATATGTAAACAACAAAAAATGAATCAAAACTTAAAAAAAATTGAATTCCCAGAATTTAAGTATCTATTTTAGCAGTTTAGGTATCCACTATACAGAAGATGATGTGCATAAACTTTGTAATAATTTCTATTGTGTCATTGTTGTTAAGATTAAGTAGGAGAAACTTGTGTAACTTCAATGTATATCTTGAAAATCTGAATATTTTGTAGAAGATTTTATTCAAAACTGTTAACAAATTCTAATTTATTTTGAAAAATCAAACCAAACGAGGGGTTAGTGTGGTCTTTGTTGCCTACACAGTGTATGAAAACTCAAAGACTTGCCTATGTTTCTTTCAGAATTTACCAACACAGGCTCAGGATATTGTTTCATGCATTTGCCATGTCTTCTCAGGAATGTACCTGTACTGCCATTTATATTTAAACATTTAGACAGCAATCAGCTCTGGGGTCAGTCAAATATGGAAGTCCCTTTAACATTAGGTTTAGATTAGAAATCACAAATTAAAGCCTACAGGGAATGAGTAGGCAACACAAATGATGAAATCAGCCCAGCATAGACTGACAAGAGTTTTGACTATAGTCAAGATTTCAGAACTCCATGACTATTCTCAAGGGGAAGAACTGCAGAGAGCTAGCTCACCAACGGCACATGGAAATCTTGGTGGTACAAGATTTTCTGACTTTTTTTCAGAAGAAACTCTAAATATAATCACATTTTAATTTTATTGAATTTAAATTATTTTAATTTTTATTTTTTGTGAACAATTTTAGATGATATAAAATATGGTGCTGTTCCTCAGTCTAGAGTACCTCTTTAATATTTATCTAGCATCTATTAAAGAAGCTATTTCAGAGTCAATGGTCAATATAGAAATTCCCACAGATACTAAGAAAATGTAGACTATGGTATTCATGGAAGGTGGTGGAGACATTTTTATTTTACAGACTCTATCTTAGGGGAAGTCTTATGTTTGTTTCATGGGGAAATGCTACATGGTATGATGTGGAAATAAAACTTCAAAGGTATTCTCAAGCAATAAAAAATTAGCTGGAACTATAAGTCAAAAGAGAAAGAAAGGTAGACTAACAAAAGAGGAAAGCAGATGATGGAAAGTAGAGGCAGGGGAGCCAGTGAGATGAGGGAAGGTTTTGTCTCAAGAGGAAAATAGTCTGAGTAATTAGGAGAAATTAGAAAAACCTCATGGAAGTGTAGACATTTGAACAGGGGCTACTAAATGAACAGAAAAACAAGTTTTCATACTAGGAGTCAATAAATGTCAACGCATATTCTTGTATTAGGGAAATATTATGGATTCTTACTTATGAGAATGGAGGTCATCCTCGTATAAATAAAACCAACTGGCACTTCTAGTTTGGTATTATTTCTCAAGTTTCCCAATTTTGTGATTTTTACCTAACTAAGAATGGCAGACAAGAGGAAAAATGAAATAAATTACTACAAAATCTTTGTCTACAGCAAAGGCAGATTTTTCCAATGGGCCATGACTCCTCTCTAGGACATTCAGCTTGGTCTTAGCACACATGTAGCTACAGACAAAACATTAAAAAATGAGTATGGCTATGTCTCAATAAATCCTTATTTATAAAAACAGGTGGTGTATCAGATTTAACCCACAGGGTATAGTTTGTTGACTCCTGATCTTGAGGGAAAAGACACTCATGTAGTGTAGGGGTAGAAGAGGCAAGGCAGGAAGACACATCTAGAGAGAGCCTCTACATAGTGACAAATACAATAGTGGACATTCTCAGAATGATTAATAATATGTCTTGTTGAAACTTTATGGAGTTAAATGGAAGGAAGGAAACAGTGGTCAAGATGATGAATAGGTGATTTTTTAATGCAGAAAGAACTGTGTGGCAATATATGGGAAAAACAAGACCTAAGTGAAATGTGATACGAAGCCTAGTTTTGAAGCCTAAATGGAAGAATAAAAGCCAGAGCATTAAGGTCAGAGAAATATCAAACATCAGGTAAGAGAAGGAAGCAGTAGGTGATGACACAAACCCATTGCAGGGAAAAGGCCAATAAAGGGGATGTAAGCTCTTAATTCTATGGGTGCTATTTCAATGAGCCAGGGGGCACATCAGCCTCATTAAAGGGAGACTCGTTTTCCTTTTAGCAGCTACTCCAAATTTCTTTAAGCAACTCACTCTATCTCTAATCAGTTATGTTTACCCCAAGAGGCAGATAGAGAAATGAAAAATGACTGGGGGAGATGAACCTTTCTTGATGTTTGTGTTTCCCTCCTCAGCACCAGCCCAGAAGACATCTTTCCTTATTTCTGAAAGCTCTGTCTATTCCAGTGAGGTATGGACAATCCCACAGGCCCAGTAGGGAGTCTATGGAGTATTAAGCCTTGCTGATGTCATTAAGGCAATGTTCTCAGCAGATGCAAACAATGCAGTCAGCAGGAGACCCAGAGAATCTGAATTTATCAAGGGGAATGTTGTAGTCTTTTTATTCAGTTTAACAATTTGGAGATCACCAAATCACATATCATCATTACGCCCTTTCTGCCAATGCTTTCCCCTTCTCTTTCAAGACTTGTCACTAAATCATTTCACAGTATGCCTTAATGGTAGTGGATATGGGATTCACAGTGGTTTCATAATACACTGAAGCTGCCAGGTTTCTCAAAAGAATTACAAGGTCTCTTTTTTCAAGCACAGTGAAATGAATATCACATCAAAAATAAAAAGTGCTTGGATACAACTTATAAGAACCAAATCCTATTTTAGTTTTCCTTCCAAAGTAAGTCCTGAGTCCTGAGACTGTGCTGTTTGTATGAAGTAGAATAGTAGTGAAGATGTTTGGAGTAGGACTCATTGTACATGTGGTCTCCGTCTTAAACAAGCTCTACTGAAATATCATTTATACTCCTGTTCAACCAGTAACTTGCTAGAGGTCTCACCCTGAGATGCTTGCTAGATGGGAGGTATTTGAATTATGAATTTTCCTTGTGCTTCTCAGGTCTGAGGAGGGAGCCGAGTATGTCTTCCACTCTTGTTATTTCATCTTTACTTTGGAAATTACTGTCAGGATTGGGATATGGTCCAAAGAGGGATTTTTTTTTTTTAGCAATATGAAAACTAGGCAACCTACTTTCTAGTGTTAAGTCAAATTTGAACTATTGCTAAGGAAATATTTTGATAGACAACTAGATCATATTTCTGTGCACTAGATAGCAACCTATACAATTGAAACCTAGATTATTTTATTGTCAGAGTTGTTAATATCTGTACTGTTGTCAGTACTGATCTTAACTTGGATTACTTATCAGTGCCATTATAGTGGGTATTTTCACTCACTGAGGAGAGGCTCAGACAGAGGTTTGATTTTAATCATACCTTCTATATATTCCTTCTTTGTCATCTCTTTTCTTTTTATCCAGGTAATTAAAGTTCATGGAATTTGGGAATAAACCCAATAGTTGAAGAATTTATTGTATAGTTAACATACAAGTTGTACTCTTTACTTATTGGAGGCACAATTAAAAACATAAAACATTAATTCATATAAGTTTAATTGCCTGGTTTGAAGCCAATTATGATGCCAATATACTGATTCCAATTTTAACTCCTACGTTTTTTTCATTAAAATGTTAAATTAAAAGAAATTGTCACTAAATATCAGAAAAAGTTGTCACTGAACTTAGTAGGTGGTATCTATTCACAAAACTAGAAATGGTTCCAATGGAATCATTCCTTGATAACCGCTGTCAGCCTATATACATGCGTGCACACACACAGAACAATATTCTATACTAGAAGTTTAAGCATATTTCCAAACCAGAACATTGCAAAGTATCAACATACAAAAAAAATCATGATGAAATAAACATGAGTTAACACAAGACAATAAAATTGGGACTCTTAAAAAAAGATAAATATGCCCCTACGCAACCAGATTACTCAGCTTAAAATTTTAAATACTGCCAGAAAATAATCTCTTTCACATTTCTCATTTTGTTCCTTCCTTGGAGGTCTTTTACATCTAAGAAAAAAAATCTAAACTGTTGGGAAAGTTGAGTCCTTGGTCTGAACCATAAAATTTATTGGTCACTTTCTGTTTCAGTACTTCACAGAGGATGACTGTAGGTCCCTTTACAGTTTCAAAGGAACCTACAGTTATAGTTCTCTGACCTGTTTCTTATTTTCCCTCTAATTTCCATATTTTCTAAACTTCCTTAAATACTCTAAATAGAAAAATAAAAGATATTCCTGGAAAATAATGATGTGTAGTGCATGTGCTATGAATGGGGTAGAAATCACAGATTCGAAGGAGAGATGTAATTTTTTCCTAATATTTAAGCACTAAAGCATTCCTGAATTGTATCAGAACTTTACGGCTTGTTACTTGATTCAACCTTCTAGGCTTCCTGTCTCACCTCTTTTTGATAAAACATTTCATGTTGGAAGGAGCACTAAGTATTTCGCTTTATATTTGTCCAAGATGGAGATTGCTCTGTATTTTCCTTGTTCAGCTTCTACTTGCAAACGTCCAGGGAAAGAAATTCATGTTCCATGTGTATCAACTCTCACTTGTAAAAGAGATTCCCTGCCATTTATAGCCTTTATCTTGAATCAGGAGATTACTTACACTTGGAAATAATATAATCAGAGTTTTGTTTTCTTGGAAGAGGTTTTTCAATCTCTGTGGTACTCTCACTTTGGATGGGATGTGGGGGGGGGGCTGTCATTGATGGGATGTAGGATGACTGTCATTTGTGATATCATATCCCTGGCGTCTCACCCCTGCAAGGCAGCATTTCCCTCTGTCCCTGGCCCAGTTCACTCCTCCACCAGCCAGAATAATAAAAATTGTCCTGAGGTGGGAAAGGCAGAAGTCAAACTGACCCTATTTAAAGACCACAGTCTAAAGAATGAGAACAGAGCTAGTTTTCAGCAAAACTTAGATTCAAACCTGGGCTTTTATTCTCTTGTTCTTTCTGTATTCACTGCAGAATCTCATTTTAGTGATAGATTTAGACATGTGACGAGGACAGTGATTGGGGTCCCCTATTCTAAGTGGGTATGTGTGTCATCTGGTGCCTGTGGACCTGCTGCCACACTTTCATAATCAGTGCTCACCAGATGGGGTTAAACCAGACTTTAGCTGTTTTCCACTAGAATCTTGTGTTTTTCACATTACACAATAAAAATACAAGATTAGAATGTGAGATTGCACACCACCTCTGTGATGGTCTAGCCTGTCCTACTGCTTCTTGGATACACACATTGGACTGATGTTAAGTTGAACATTTTGTAAATTCACACACTGCTGTCCTATTCCTTTCATTTAGAAAATAGGTGTGGATTTTTATTAGATTTTTTTGTTCAGGATTTTTTAAATATAGAATTTGCCTAAATTTTAACTTGTTTTCCTCATCCTGTTTTTCTTCATCAGTCTTAAAATTTTTAGTGAACAATTTTGGGAAATGCAAGGTTTCTCAGGAATGCATTTATCACCTTATAGCTGTTAGGATTTGGAGTTTTAAAAAGTCAAATAGTGTAAAAAGGCATGTAAAAATAGCCCTGGACTTCTGTCTCAAAACCTTTAAAACATTCTTTATCCCTGATGTTCTGAGATTTCTTGATGTCCTTTTTTGTGGGTCCTTTTTCATCCATTTCACTGGATGCTCAGTGGGTACGTTTAATCTGGAGTTATATGCCTTCCCTTGGAGAAATTTTCTTGTATAATTTTCTCTGATAATTTTCCTATCTCCATTTCTTTCTAGAACTCCCCTCTCTCCATTGCTTTCTATTAATACAGCAGGAGTGGAAGAAGATTTAATATGAAACTTCCTCAGTTATGTAATCCAAACTATAAAAATCACAGTAAAAAGAGGCTGATGCCAGGTGTTAGCTTAAGAGTGGGCATATATTTGTTGAGAGTTTATTGCCAGCCAGCTTTGCCACTATTTATTTCAATTTTTCAAAAGTTAAAATAGCCATAATAATTCCGATCATTTAAAAAACTTATTTGTGTAGTGTGTTTGAGTAAGAAGAAAGACTCCTAAGAGTTGCTGGGAAAGGATAAAATTAGACTATTTGTATGGAGAAAATGAATATGAAGGTTCATTTCGGCAATAAGCTCTTTCCCAGTAAGTCGTGCCTTCCCCTAGGTAGTGGAACTTGGGACTAATGATTCATGGCAGTCTCTTCTCCACAGAATGGTCCTACAGTAGAGGACCTACCTCTACTGAAGCTTTACACCTCTATATCTTAGGGTTCAGAACTCACACCGTGACTTGCTGGGAGTGGGGTGTAAAAGTCTGGAAACTTGCTTCAAAGTGGAATTAATTCAGTGATGTAATGTATAGACTGGAATTTTCAGTATGGGACAGACTGCAGAAAGTTTCCGATTTAGACAAGAGTTTTGCACAGGTATCTCGCGCATCCTTATCCAGTGTCTCTCCGCTCCTGAAATTTCAAAGTACCCTTTTTTAATTTATTTATTCTCGTGATAGTATCTTGCTCTTCTTACATGAATATGAATTACAGGATTGTTCTGTTTCCTGCATCATTTCTATTTCCTTTTCATCTACTTGCTTTGGTTTCTCTTTCATAATAAAGGCTTTCCTCAAAGTCTGGTGATTTAGATCTATACAATACTATTTAAGGTAGGAACACATACATGTGTGCGCATACACAGTGGTTTGAAAACTCTCTGTGGATAGTGGACTTGTCTTTGGTGAAAATCATTTTAGGACAACTTAATGGAACTGGTAGTCATGATATTCCCATTTTTCATCTTTCAGGTGATTCAATTTCTCCAGAAAAGGACTCCCTTTTCTCTTACGTGGGTTTTGTAAACTTGGGCCTGACATTTAATCTGGAACAGTGGAGTAATTGTCTATAGAGTCATTTAGGGGACAGTTTTTGCTTCAGTCTTTCATTTCAATCCAGCTTCTCATCTGTGTCCATATTTGCCTTTAGTTCAATTCTAGCTTCATTTCTCTAGATCATTAACCCATAATCTCCTGGAAAGAGGGTAGGGAAGGAATAACCAATGTCTGACATTTATTATAGAAACTTTGAAGTAGGTTCTTTTTTTTTTAAGTCTTTCGCCCTAATCATCTTTCCTGTTTAAGCTGACTTCTTAGTATATCCATCAGCACACATTTCACTTAGAATGGTTCTTTCCACAATATTTTATTTATTTGACAAAAAACTTCTATTGTGCCTAAAATGTACTAGTGCAGACAGAAGCACAAATATTTCTCATTCCAGTAACTTAGAATGGTTCTTTCAACAATATTTTATTTATTTTACAAAAAAACTTCTATTGTGCCTAAAATGTGCTAGTGCAGACAGAAGCACAAATATTTCTCATTCCAGTAACACAACAATCTGATGTGGCAATGGTTTTTTCTTCATTTTAAACATTAGGAAACTCAGCACAGGGTAATTTTACTAAAGAAATACTTAGGCACAATGCTGGATTGGGAATTCAGGGGACCTGAATTTGTTCCATGTCTCTTGCTCGATTGGTATACCCTCACCTCACCCTCATCACATCGTCACACCTTACTTATGAATTGGGGTGACAAATATCTACATTTTATTGAAGATAGAATTCTTCTATCCAGTAGTGTTTATGGGAATATTTCAAGAGAAGAAGTTCAACATGTTTTCTGTGTAAAGTTGTAGATTAGGCATAATTAGCAACTGCATGCATGGTAAGTGTCTGGAGCTTTTGGTATCCTCTTTCAATCTGACAAATCACTGATTTTTAACAACTTATTGAGTTGCTAAATAAGTTGTTATTTAACAACATATTAAATTATTTTTAACAGCTTATAGCCTTACTTTATAGTTAATTAAGTTATACATAATATATAGATGTAAAGGAGTAGAAAATAGCTTCAATAAATAATGGTGGCAATATCTACAAAATCTAGATAATGAATATATTCATCACACTGCTTCTTTGTGTTCCTTGTAATTCACCTTTTTCATTATCCATAAATTCCATAAACTCACCTTTTCTGGAGCTTATACTCATGAAACTGATCTACTTTCTGTAATTTCTGATGACTGGGCTTTTGGGGGAGAATTTTATAAAAATGGATTCATGGAATCATAAAATATCTACCTTTTGTCTATATTACAAAAAATAATTATTTTGGGTCATTCAAATTTTTGTATTTGTAGATAGCTTAGTCCTTTTTATTACTGAGCAGTATTCCATTGTATGTCTACAATATACTTATTCATTCTCTTACTCTTGGATAGATTTTTGGTTAGTTTCCATTATAAATAGAGTTGCTATGAATATGTGCATATAAGCTTTTTTAATAAACATGAACTTTTATCTCATTTGGATATGCACCTAACAGTAGAATAGGTGGTTCATATGGTAGATACACACTTTGTAAGAAAATTGTAAAATATTTCCCAGAGAGATCATATCAATTTATATTCTCATCAGTGATATTGGCACTTCAATTTCTCCTTAACCTCACCAACATTTGGTATGGTTCATCTTTTAATACTGAATTTCTGATATGTATATAGTGGTATTTATTAAGATTTTAGTTTGCTTTTTCCTAATGGCTATTACATTGAAAAAATTTTCATATGTTCTTACCATCCATGTATATTCTTATGGTGAACTGTTAAAATATTGTTTTTGCTCAATACTTTTTTTTTATTCATTGAGCTATTTTGAGTTGTTCTTTATGTACTCTGAATATAAGTCTCTTATCAGGCATATGATTTTTAAATGCTCTTTTATGCATATGGAATGGTTTTTATTTCTTTTAAAATATCTTTTAGCAGATCTTAATTTTGAAGAAATAAAAGTTACAAGCTTATTTTTCTATCACATTTTGACATTGCATGTAAGGAAGTTTTGCCAAACCCAAGTGAATAATATTCTCTTACACATATATTTTTAAAGTTTTAGATTGTACATTGAGGGTTCTCATCCATTATTAGCTTATTATTGCATATGGTAAGAAGTATGAATCAAAATCCATTGTTTTGCAAAAAAAAAAAAAATGGAGGTATCACACCCCAACTTAAAACTTGACAACAAAACAACAGTAATTGAAACAGCATAGTATTGGAATAAACAGGCATGCAGATCAATGGAACAGAATTAAGAGCTAAGAACTAAAACTACATACCTAGGACAGTTAATTTATGACAAAGGAGCTTACAATTGGAGCAAGGAGTCTCTTCAATAAATGGTGTTGGACAAATTAGATATAGAAAAATGAGTGAACTTAAACTACTATCCTAAATTATATACAAAAATTAATGAAAAATGGATTATGGACTTTAATATAAGTCTTAAGACTATAACATGGGTGATATGCTTCTTGATATTGCTTACAGATATCTTTGCGGACTTGATTCTATCAGTAAGGGCAACAAAGCAAAAGTTAACATGACTTCAGAAAACTATAAAGCTCTGCATGGTGAAAGTAAGTATCATCAAATGAAAAAATATCCTAGTGAACAGAAGAAGCTATTTACATATATACTTCTGCAAGGGATAAATAGTTAAAAGTATAAAATTCAACAATGAAAAGTAACTTGATAAAAAACTGGGTGGGAGATATAAATAAGTCACTTCTTGGAAGAAGAGATGAAAAATAAACACATGTAAAGATGTTTGTCATCTATTATCAGAGAATCCAAATCAAAAGAGCAATGAGATAATAGGTCACATCTGTAAGAATTTTATTATCCAAAAGACAAGAAACAATAAGCTCAAGAGGATGTGAAGAAGGGGGACCCTTATATACTATTGGTGGAAATGTAAATTGGAGTAGTCAGTGTGGAAAGCAGTATAGAAAAATAATGTAGAGAAAAATAGAGAAAAATAATGACAGTAGAGAAAAATAATGACTTATGCTAACTTTACTACTGTTCATTTAGAGAATTCTCTAAGTTCATATTACTAGTGAAGAACAGATTCAGAGTTGACTTCATTTTTCTTGAATAATGGTAAATTTCTGAACAAGTTACTATTGTCTCTCAGGACTAAGATTTTCATTCAACAGGTCCTAAATAAACTAAAAAGGGTACATACCATTATCTCAAAGTACTCAGAAAGGGCAATTCTTCATTCTCACCTTCAAGAATTTTTCTGGTGGTTAACTGTCTACCAATTACTCAGAAAGGATTTCATTCTATACAGTTCCAAGTCCTTTCTTAAGATTGATCTTACTTATTTTTTACTTTTCTATAGACAATAAGGACTTAACTCACTTTCTTCTCCTTTGGAAATTACTACAAACCTTCTATCTCTTTGGCTTTCTCCAAGTAAGTCAACCTAGAGTATGATAGACTATATTTCTGCCTTCTTCCTTCCTAATGTCCTGAAGAAAAACATACAGACCCTTTTATTTTAAGAAGTTTAATGCTAATCACTATGAAGGAACAGATGGTAATAGCAAAAATAACATTATCAAGAAAGTTACAAAGGTTCTAGAAATTTTACAAAATTTATAAAGTTGAATTCTCTAAGGGCTCTTGACTCTCCCTAAAGGGATAATAGTCAGATTTTGTTTACAGCTAATAAGTAAGAATCCTCACCCACTTTTAGCAATAGGATTTTCTTCCCCCTGAAACTCTCTCTAATCAGAGGGTGCTATAAACCTGGAAGATTCAGCAAAGGGTATCACTGTATTTCTTGAGTGGGAAGTTTGCATCTCTGCAGTTATTTAAACTTGTTGATAACGATAGATCAGCCTAAGACTAATTACTTAGGATAATTGCTTAGGAAAATTCTACATAAAGGTTCAGGGCTACACAGTTGAATCTATACCATGAAATCCTGAAAATAAACAAAGTTCAGATTCAAAATCCCATTTATTAAGTTTCCAGTGGGGAGCAAAACATAGAGATCAGTTCTTCCCAGAAATTAGTAGATAGGTCTTCCAGTCTTCCTGGTTGTGAGAGTTCATAGGTGCAAAGATAATGAGGACTATGAGCAAGACCAGGGTAAATACAGGGGATAAGACAATCAGAAACAAAATATCCCATAGCAGAGAGTTGGGGGTTGTACACAGAGGCCTGGAATTAGAAATAAAGTGATGACTTTAATCCTATAAGAGAAACCAGTAATGAGGAAGCAATGCCAGAGAACTGATTTTGAAAAATAACTGAAACAAGAGCATAGGTAGAAATTATCTATTGTCCTGAATATAAACAGTAATATTATAGAATCATGCCAGGAGGATGGCAAAGTGTCTTCAAAGGCTTTGCTATCTAGTTGCAACTGGTTATGACTTATCTTTCCCTTGGTTTAACTTAAAGATGGTTTTCTTCACCAACTACATTCTTGGCATGATCTCATGTCACTTGAATCTGTTATAAAGTTCATAGATGGGGTTAGAGGTGATAGAAACAGTGTAAGTGATCCTTTAATACAACCTATTCATTATTAAATGAAATGAGAAAGATGTCTGTCTATGGGAAATATGAGGCAAGTGTGACATTGTGATAGCCCAGAGGTAGAAAGAAATGCACCCATCCAAGATGGGTGCATTCCCTGAGATGTTCTTGCCCAGTTCTCTCTCTACACGTGCACTTATCCACTTACCTGCTTTTCTTGTGTAATTGCATAGTTTGACATCAAATTAGAGGATGCTTGTAAAATCTCTTTGAAAATTGTGAAGACAATACAAAAATAAAGCTCAATATTCAGACACTGGTGTATACACATTTTAAATCACAGACTGAGTAGTCCCAAGAAATAGTTTGGAGAATTTGTGGAAGCTTACACATATACACATATAAGGAGGGGAAAAGTCAAATATCTACAAGCTAGGGGGAAAGACACAAATAACAATAATAGTATTTGCTTAAGCAACACAATGTTCTCATCTTATTCATTCCTATATGGACCTGCAAATGATGACCTGCACTTAATGAGTGAGATGATGGAGACTCTCAGAGATAAGCAAACTTCTGCAAGGTCAATAGGCAGAAAACATGGAGACAGGACTGAAATGCTTAAGTCTCACTGTAAGCCCAAGTGCCTACCTAATAGCTATTTTGTTAATAAAAATAAAAGTTCTTGGAGGATGTTTGAACACAATAAATTGTAGAGTGATGATCGTTGTGTTCTGTTGCTATTTTGAAGCAGGCAATAGGACTGATTCCATAGCTTTTGAAGAGATTTTGGAAGGGGGCATATACTTACTAAAGTGATGTCCTGAGAGAACGTGAGTGTTTCAAAGAACAAAGTAGGTTTTCCAGGCAGATTTCAATCAAGGGATAAACGATTTAGTTACCTGGTAATCCATACATTTAAGGGGAAAAAGAGAGATTTCTTTCTACTTACTATTTGGAAAATAGGGTGTAAGTTTGCCTCTTTGAGAGGTAAAAGAGAGTCTCATGTCCTGATAATGTTTTAACGAGAGCGGCAGACACCACAGTCCCAGTGTCAGCAAGGAAAGCTAATTAAACTTGGAAATAGTCTAAGCAAACTGGAGAAATAGAGAGAGCCACTTCTCTTTCCCAAGCTACCAACTCTCCTGCAGGAAATGTCTCATTAACAACAGAGATCTGATTATGGAGGACCCAGGAATTTGCTGTCCAAGGAAATGTAGGCACTACTTTAAAATTCCAGTGAGAATACAAATAAGAGAAATGAGATATTCCAGCAGGTGATTTTTACTTTGTTAAAACCAGGAACCAGAAATAACAGATTTTGACAAAAACTTATTTAGACCCACTATAGGTATCATTAAAAAGAGAACTGAATCTTCTGGTGGCCCAAGGGAATCTAACTTGGTGCCCAAATCTTGTTATGGTTGTGAATATTGAGTTAATTAATGCAGTGGTAATAAATGAGGGATTATTTTTGCCCTTCAGGGTAGAGTTTGGCAAAGTCTCCTCCCCACACCCCCCCACACACAGTATAAACAATTGTCTAGCCTCAAATGTCAACCATGTAAAGACTTGGAAATTGGTCTAAAGAAAATTCTTAGGACAGAATTACTTGCTTTTAGTGTAAGCTCCTATTCAACCCCTGTTAATGTCATTACAGTGACAGTACAATATTGAACTGTTCTAGGGAGAAAATACTCTTGCTGTTTGTTGCTGCTACTAAACTGGAGTTTTCAGATGCCAAGTATTTAACCAGAAGCTCAGCCTGCTAGTAACCACTGCTTCCAGAGACTCCTACTTGTTCCTTAATTCTTGGCATCATTAGCTCTTGGGCCAAAGTTTTGTGCTACTTTCTCTGATTAATGAAATATAGATCACTACAAGGGCGGATGTAGAAGGGAATTTAACATTTCTGCTTCTGTATAGGAAGTAGACCCTCCTACTGAGCTTCATCAAGTAGGAACTTCTCCAACATAGGAAGGTATTCACTTAGACAAAAAGAATAGCTAATAACCTATCACACTGAGATATTGTAGTGGTGACTTTGAGAGGTGATAGCAATCCATTATAATGGAAATTACAGAGAAAAGGGGAAAACATTTATCTTCCTATGTTATTCTAAAAACAGTGGATGGTTTATACTGATGAGTAAAGCTGAAAGAAATTAGATTTTTATTTTTTTCACTCTACTGAAATTATTCATACTGAATTTATTTTTAACATTTCAACTATTAAGGGGTTACTTCTAGGCTATGTCTTAGTAACTAGTAAGGTGCTTATAGTAACTGCAGCATTTGATACCTTTGACTTTCCCTAATGTGGTTTACTATCTTTGATTTAATTTTCTTTGTCTGATAATCTCTTAAATCCTTAAATTGTCTAGAGTTTAATATTTGTTTTCCTTTTTAGTTTGCACATTTTCTAGTTGACCTTGTATCCACAGTTCTACTACTAGCTAATGTTGAGTGATGTTTACACTTAATATGTGCTATATGTTTCTTCGCCAAACAGAGATTCATATAGCAATTACCTATTTATCACCTCTATTTGATTGTCTCAAGGAATTTCAATGACAACCTGTCTAGCACAGACATCGTTCTTTTATCTTTCTCCTCCACAGAGTTCCTTCCATATTTTAGATTCTATTTAGTTTAGCTAATATTTGCTAAAATAGTCAAGAAACAAAGGGAAATATCCCATTTTTCCTTCTTTGTTGCCATAGCCAATCAAAAAATATATATCCTTTTTTCTTATCTCTGCAATATTTTACATCTGTCACTTTCTCTTCAATAAAAGTTATCAGTTTTTATGTCTTGTCACTCACATTAGAGAGTAGGTTAGAGAAATCAGTAATTTGTTTTATTCAACTTTATCTCACAAAACTGAAAAGTAAAACCACATGTGGTAATAGAAATTATCCATAAATATTAAACAATAAACAAAAAAATTGCTCTTCATTTTTGGCAATTTTGGCAAACTGGTTTATCTAGTTTGTTCATCTGGGCAAACAGTTCTCTTATTAGATGTCTTTCTCATGTATGTAAATAGTTCACTTATCTAACACCTATATTTACATAAGGAAGTTTAAATTTTTATTTCCACCAGTGGAACTATTGTGTCATAAATTGTGTCCAATTGTATCGATTTTCCAAACTTTAAACCATATAAGTCTATTTTTCAAAACCCTATAAAAAATTTCCCCTAATTTCTTCAGGGTTGGAGAATAAGATATTTATATGACTATCAGTCGAATGTGCTTTCTTGTTGCAGTGTATCTAGTGAATTCAGCTTTGCCTCTTTGACATGTTTCTCTGGTGGATTCTGTGAAGGAGTCAACCAACAGCAGATCCAAACACAGTTTCTGACACATAACCAAAGATCAACAACAGATGTTTTTTTCTTTCATTAAGTTACTAAGCAGAGATTTGGATAAGGTGTCATGTAAGGAAAAATACAGAAGAAAAGCAATGTTTCTCCTCATTCACCCTAAAGTGGTGTTGTATCTTTGCATGCCCTGAGGGAAGTACTTCATGATTCTCACAGAATAAAGAAATGCTGATTTCACTTTAGCAACAATAAATCCAAAGTTATATGATATTTATTCAATCTGAATAAGTCATTCTATATATAAATACTAAATAATCTTTGTTCTCTTTTTAACCTGAAATATACTATGACAAGCAAAATGAATCTTTCTTGTTCTCCAAACTCCATTTTCTACTTTATTAATCTGTCTCCTCCTACTATCTCTAAAAATCTAACATTTTAGCTCAATCAGATTAAATTGCTCTGTTAAGCTAATCTACACTAACATATTACCTTTAATAGATATGTGAACATGAAAACTCATTTATGTTCAGAATGAATAAATGAATGCATCAATAAGCTTTACTGAGACAATGAGCTTCACAGAGGGTAGAAGTAGGGACAGGAATAAATTATATCTAGCTGATTCTTGATATTCTGAAAGGAATTGTCACATGCTTTATAAATACAAACAGGTCTTATCATTTCTCTATGAATTACTTACCGAGTAAAAAAATAGTAGATAAAACAAATTCCCACTTACTAGCTAAATATTTTCTCTCCAACTCTACTCTCACACAGATCCCAAAACCTTAAATATCATAATTCAAATCCATGTATTGCAGAATTACAATTACTCTGTGTTATAAACTTTGAACACACAATAACTGCTGAAGCCTGAATATTAAATCTAGAGATGACAAGGTTTACTGTATAAATTGATGGTAATCTTTTTGAAATTAGAATTCTGAACTTAAAATGTTTTTATTTTCTCATTGATAGCAGGCATGATACTGAAGAGGGTAGGTATTCAAGAGGTCACCACAGACATTAATTTCCTTTAGGGAAGTGAAAGACAGAAGATAATAATTTACTTCAGGTGACACAGGCATCAATGAAATATCTGATGTGCTGACTACACGCTGGTTTTCCTAGGAAAGTCCCACTTATG
>PVHY01023810.1:0-20463 GCA_004024945.1 Uropsilus gracilis
GAAGGGAAGGGAAGGGAAGGGAAGGGAAGGGAAGGGAAGGGAAGGGAAGGGAAGGGAAGGGAAGGAAAGAAAGTGCCCAGTAATTGGAGCGAGACCTGGTCTCTCAACTCCCAGAACCATTCCCTACTAAACCTCTGCTCTGTTCAGGAGAGGACAGTAGTGGCAGTGGTCAGGGTAACTGCATATGGGCCACATTTCCCTTCTCCTAAGCTAGCTGACCTCCAACTGTTTGCCAGGAGACAAGAAGCTGCAAGAAGAGAGAAAGCAGGTGTGTGCATCCCTTTCTCTGCATCAGTCTCATCTACCTGTTAGCTTATTTGCCCCTGAGTTTGGACGCCCCCTGGAGAGGCTCAGTAAATACTGCACATACTGGAAACTGCATTTTGTTTCTGGTAACACTGTCTCCTACTTTTGTTCATCTAAAGGGAGGGGTGAATCTTAGTCAGGGCTGCTTTAACTAAGTATCACAGACTGGAGGCAAATGAGCAACAGAAATTTACTTCTCACAATTCTGGAGTTGGAAGTGGAAGATCAGTCAGGTTCTGGTGCGGGGCCTCTGGCAGGTTGCCATCTTGTTGCATCCTCAAAGTCAAAAAGAGAACTCTGACACTAATCCCCTTCAAGAAGATGCCGCCTCATGATCTAATTGCCTCCTAGAGATTCCCAGCTCCTAATAATACAGCTACACTGAAGATTTAGGACTCAATGTATGAATTCAGTGGGGAACATTTGTCTAATGTATGGTGGATAGGCACAGGGACTTCATGTATTTGCCCAGCTTCACCAGCCCAGACATTTTCAGCTAGCTAAACTCCCTGAACTATATAATCGCTGGCATTCTCTGGGTTTAAAATATTTGTAGTAGCTTCTGTTTTTCTGTTTGAAACATGGTTGAATCAAAGGATTGGTTAGTAGGAATAAAGAGCCCCTGAGATTTCTTTCTTTTTTTCTTTTTCTTTTTTTCATTGATTATGCATATATGAATATATATATTTCACATTGTTGTGTCCCTGATACTTTAAAGTAGGAAGGATCACAATGAAAAATAGGGTTTTTAAGGAAAACCCTATTTGATAGGTATTAAACCTATCAGTATGCCTATACTTAATATCTGAAAATATATGCCTATGCTACATACATGCCTATACTAATATCTGAAAGTCTTTTTGATCCCTCTCCACTGACCTCTAGGTAATATCTGATGTTGCTGACCACAATTTCTATCTTGCTCTTCACTCTTCTTTTGGTTTCTATACTCCCATCCTCTGCTTTCTCTACTCATTTGTTAAAAAGTCCTGTCTTTAACCTCTCTCTAGTCTGTATCCCTGGGCAAATTAAAATGTGCCCATGACTTTGGCATTTCTGCATATAGTTGAATATCAAATCCATGTTCTGGTTCTGACAGTTCTTCAAAATTTTAGAATCAAATTTTTGTCTGTTTAGGAGACGTCTCCAGTTGCATTCCTATCACAAAATCAGTATGTTCAGATTAAAATTTGTTCTTTTTACCCATTTCATCTTCAGCATCTAGTTT
This sequence comes from Uropsilus gracilis, assembly GCA_004024945.1. Taxonomy (NCBI): domain Eukaryota; kingdom Metazoa; phylum Chordata; class Mammalia; order Eulipotyphla; family Talpidae; genus Uropsilus; species Uropsilus gracilis. The sequence continues at coordinate 1,535 of PVHY01023810.1, forward strand.
TGGAATCAGTCTATAAGCAGATTCAGTATTTGTATCTTCAAAATGTCTGTATTTCATTTTCCTTCTTGGGTAATAATTTAGATGCGGAATTCAAAATTGACTTATGTTATTCCTTTACTACTTTTATGTTGTTCCATTGTTTTTTGACTTCTGTTTTTATATTTGAGATGTTTTCTTTCAACTTTTATTTCTGACATATCTTTTAAAATTTTTAAAACATTTTTTAGTTCATGAAAGTCATTCTCTTTTGCAAGTTTTTAGGCATTTCTCTTGTGATTTGATGATTTCCTATTTCTCTGGTAGGAGTGTCTTGGTATGCATTTTAATTAATTTGGCTCTTCCTATATATGTGGACTTACTATGTTTTCCATTTTGCATTATGAACATAATTCTTCAAATATTGCTTCCACACATTTCACTCTGTTCCCTCCTTCTGGAACTCTTTTAGTCATATGTTAGGTTTTCTCATCTTTAATTCCATGTGTTTTATCTATTGTCTCATCTCTTCCATGTCTATCACACTTTGATATTCTTACTCTACTTCTCATAAAACCAAAATCCAGTAAGTATTTTTAATTACATCTATAGCATGTTTTATTCTAAAATATCTATGTTGGGAAGGGGACAGTCATGACATTAACACCATTTATAGAGCAGTAGAATCTGCCTTTATCTGCCTTCTAACTGAATACACTTCATGTTACACTGCTCAGTAACAACTTTTTCCCAATTATTTTGTGGAACTTCTCATTTCATTTGTGAAGTTATATGGGAGGGGTATGGGTCAATATCAATACCCCACACCCTGGCAATTCTTAATCCCAATTAGTTCCTAATCCTGTTGACGATTGTTACTGGCTCAGGAATATGTTCATGACCAAAAATAAGTCAAATCTTCACTTTTCCAATCAGAATAAAGATGAAATGTTCTCTTTCTTCTTGGCCAGGTTACTTGCCATATTTCTTCTTTATAAAATGAGATAACAAATACTTAGGTTTTGCAAATACTTAGGACAAGAGGCAAAATTAAGGCATGCTGTTGATATTCACGTAACACTAGGGAAAATACATTTCTACAAACTTTTTATGAAAAAAATTCAAAGTTAACAACTGGGCACTTTTTCATAATCTATATGCAGGTAGTAGAATTCTAAGGGATAATGTTTTGCTAATTTAGTGTTCAAAGTTAGTCTTATTGTCATTGAAATAATTTGCCAATGTTCATGTGCTAAAGCTGATCTGTAAGGAATGGATGTGTATTTCTTCCTTGAAAATGTCTTTCCATATAGTATTCTACTGTCTATTACTAATATAAACTCATTAGCCTATGATGTTACTGAGAATATTCTTTGTTGGGAAGCATTTATTAAATTCTTCTCTTGATACATGCCATTTAACATGCTCTTCTATTTCAGATTAGTCACTTCCAACTGAAGCTCCTCATCATACAGTCAAATAGATTTTAAAATATGGAAATTTTCTTTCCACTTGCAGCAAGGTTTGATAAATACTGCAAGTGTTTTTCACTCAAACTGTATTTTGAGCTCAAAAATATATCTACTGCAAATTCATGAAGGACTGGAGATATGGTTTCCTATTTTAACTTTTGACAACATGAGTAATGTATAAAGCAACTTGATGGCTGCTTTCCTGCAAATTGGGACTATTGTTGCAAGTGCTTGTTATAGTAATGTCAACCTTCATAATATTCATTTAACACAGCTATAGGTGTCATTGTGAAACAGTGCCAAGACAGGCTGTAGCAAGGCTACAGTGCTCAAAGGGTAGTTGCCAGGGTAGAGGACAGGTACTGTCTATGGGTTCTTACCTTTCTTTCTTCTTCAGAGGCTAGTAACAGAGTGCGCTAAGCTGTTTCCTGCCCTGCTTTATATCCTTTCAGGGTCCCCCACCCTACAAGCCTGATTGGAGCATTTTCAATCCTAAGTAACTGATTGGGTCTTTTAAGACCAATCAACCCATTCTTCATTTTTGATCCAAATAATTAATTAATGAGCTGATTGAATTTGATTGGTACATTTATGTACCTGATTGGTTCAGCCTATGATTCAGGCACCAAATATAAAAAAGAAAACTGACCTCAGGATAGACTCTTGCGGTGGTGAGTTCTGAGTAACCACATGCAAAACCAGTGTTGAGGGGACCAGAGGTACTCTGCATCCAGTACCGCTTCCATGGAAGTGTAGGGGTTTTAGGGGTGGGCACAGGCTGGGCATAAGGATGGAGGGTCTACAGCAACTCTACAGGGTGGGCTTTGCTGGAAGCCCACCATATTGACCCAGTGTTTCTCTGGTCTTTGTGCTTCCTGCAGCAGGTGCAGTAGGGGCCAATGGCCTTCCCTGCCAACTCTGAACCAAGGGCTTTCTATTGCCTCCTTTTTATTACTTTCTATTGCTCTGGCACAGGCCAAACTTCCTCTGTAGCCTATTATGCAGTGGGTCTGCATGCCCTAGGGCAGCATGGTGGGAGACTCATGGCCACCCACTCTCCCTACCTGGTTGGCGTTCTTCCACTCAAACCTGGCTAGCACTGCAGCCAGCCATCAAGCCCAGTTCGCTAAAGTGGGTCTCTTGGTGACTGTCCCGGAGGCTGCAAAGCATTCTGGGTACTATCCAGAGGCAGCACTGTGGGCAGCTACCACCACCACCAACACTACCTCCTGAGCTGTAGGCACTCCAGACTCAAGCTGCGCTGACCTTTGGGGAGGGACTGGCCACAGGCAACTTGCTCTGGGAGGCTGGCAGGAACTCTTTCAGATGCTGTGCTTTCTGAGTGGATAAGAAACCATGACCACCACATAGCCTCCAGGTGCTGCTGCCCACGCAACTAGATGCAGCAAAGTCAGTCAGGTCCCCCTGCTTGTGCCACAGGACTCTGATTTCACTTGCTTGATTAGCATAATGTTTGCCATCTAAGCCAATAAAAAAAACTTAAATTCTACCTTTCTCTCTTTTTCTTATTTTGACATAAATAAGTATGCACTGCTAAGAAAAAAATTCAAATGTCTTAATATAGTGATATCTTTGGCAATTGGAATGCTGTTGTGTTACAATCATGTCATGTGATTGGTAGTGTATCAAGGAACAGTATGATAAGAGTATCACATACAATCTTTGTTGCAACTACTCAACTCTGGCTGTGTAGCACAAAGGACACCAAGTGAATGGGCATGTTTGTCTTCCAATAAAATTTGATAGCCAGAGAAGTGTCAAGTTCATATAATTCTTGCATCACAAAATATTATTTGCTTTTTTATTTATCTTAAACATTTAAAATGTGAAATCATTCTTGATTTCTAAATCATACAAAAGCAGGAGGTTGGCCAACCATAGCTTTTTGATTTTCCCTGGTAATCCTAGAACTCCTTTGGACCATATTTCAAACCTTTAGGAAAATTTTTCATCTAGCGTGAGTGGGAACCCACACCGTGTGTGTGTGTGTGTGTGTGTGTGAGAGAGAGAGAGAGAGAGAGAGAGAGAGAGAATTATTGAGGTCCTGCCCAGTTCTAGTTTTGAAGGCCAAACTTTCTATATCTTCCTTTGATTTGTGAACTATCCTTTATTTTTGTGAACTGAACTTTATTTTTGGGAGATAGAAGGTTTTGCTCTTGTCCTTTACAACTGTAAACAGCCTAACAGTACAAATGAATGTATTGGTGGCCAGCAACATCAGATTGGGTGAAAAATGTTTGTTCTCAAATGCTGAAAAAAATAAAAAAACATCTTAAAGAACATAAAAACTGAGGGTTCAATTATAATAATCTGATGACAAACTGATTAAAGGCTAAGGAATATTCCTGTTGCCATTTTTCTTGTCTTTCTTTTTGCCATTACTACTAAGGCAACCTGTGTTTTCACAGCATTTACTATTTGTAACTGTCCTTGTAACATAAAGAAGCATGTTTTGTAATAGTCATTTTTGCTTTTTTTCTTTATTAATGAAGGCAATTGTCAGTTTGCTCAATGTAATCATATTCTGTATAATATTCCTGTGTCTGAAAATGCAAGAAAATGGGAGGGGGGAGGGGTTCAAATAGCTAACAAAATTATTGCATGAATAATTTTATTGAAATCAACCACAATGCTAATTACTATTTGTTGATGAGCTCAACCCAGCATTAATCTCAAAATTTTGAAAAAGCACACTTTGACCAGTGTATTTTCATTATTGTTGGAGTCAATTATTTTGAGCAAAAATCCCAATAATGATCAAATTGATGAGAGTCATAGTGATTAGCATTTACTGAGAGTCCATTCTGTGACATGGTTCAATTTTACATGCATTATCTCTGGTCTTCACTGCACCTCTGAAAGGTATATATTATACATTTCATTTTATAAGTGGAGACTAAGTAGCATGGTCAGAGCCATATCAGTTGCAAAGTGAGTCATTTGACTTCAAATATTAAATATTGTACCTTTTGATAGGGGACAGCAGAGGTATCTGTTATGTGAAACGTTAGTCTGAATTACTAATGTTTGGTTTACCATATTTTCTCATGCATAAGTGCATCACTCTTCCCAGCAGAAGAGGTTTAAAGAAAAATTCTTGAATATTAAAGCTATCACCAATGCATGCCTTATTTTTAGACAATAAGTATAAGACACAATAATATGTCCTGTCCCTTTTGTTCAAAGAAAGGAAGTTATAGTAAAGGTAAAGGAATGGTATAATATGTAACCTCTCATAAACATCAGTGCAACTAACCAATACATATACTTTTATAGTTTGTAAAGTTTCATAAAGGTTATTACATCAATTAAATTGAATTTCCAATAAACAGCTCACAATGCCATACACAATTTGTATGTGCAAGTCTATATTTTTGAAGTCTACTATACTATGTTTTCATTTATTTATAGTTCTTGCATTGCTTTTATTACAGCAAGTCACAAAGCAAAAGCACACCTTATATAATCATTTAAAAGAATTTCCTTTGGACAATTTTGATAGATGCTTTCTTATTGTTTACATATATATTATTACCATATTATATATATAATATATATATATATTATATATATATATATAGTATTCCCCAGGGTTCTCCCACCTCCATATAACTTGTAAACTGTTGTTTTGATCTTTCATGCTCACCCCTTCCCTGATTTTGCCCTTCCTCCCACCCTTCCCCTCTCTAACTGTATGCTTTAGTTCTGTTGTCAGTTTGTAGTTTTAATTTTTTCTTGACCTTTTGTTTGTTCCCCTATATCCCACCTATAAGTGAAACTGTCCATTTTATTATTTTTTTCTTTTTCTTTCTGGCTTGTTTCCACTAGCATGATTCCTTCTTGTTTCATCTATGTTGCCACACTTACATCTAGCTTGTCTTTTTGATTGCTGAAAAATACTACATCCACTGTGTAAATATACCACAGCTTTCTGATCCATTCCTCTGTTTTGGGGCATTTGGGTTATTTCCAAATCCTGGTTTTCATAAATAGGCTATCCTTATCCAATGTATGTTTATTGTCCCTTTGTCATAGATTAGTTGTTGATCATACATGTGTGGCTTTATTTCTGGGCTTTCATTTCTATTCCTTTTGTCTGTTTGTTGACACTTGAAAAAGACTGGTCTTTGAATTTTTTTTTTTTTTTAGTCTTAAGGACCCATTTAACACATCAATAGAAACTCCTACAATAACATTTCTGTTACATAATTATAAGTCAAAGAACTTAAGTTTGTATCATCTTATAGTAAGGATAGGGAGTTGGAGTAATCTTTTTGTTGTGGCAGAATATATACATAACATGAAATTTACCATTTTAACAATTTTTAAGTGTTTAATTCAATGGCATTAATTTCATTAACACTGTGCAACCATCACACCATCCATTCCTGATGTTTTATCTTCCCAAACTATCCTATACCCATTAAACAATTAAACCGCAGTGCTTTTCCTTCAGCTTCTGTCTAATATGCCTCTTATCTTTTTGTGATGACTAATGTTACTTGGCATAATATATTCACTGTTCACCCATTTTCTAATTTTCTTCTTTTTAAGTCTGAATAATATTCCACTACATGTACATACCACATTTTGTTTATCCATTCATCTGTGGAAGGACACTTGGATACTGTTACCCTGGTAATTGTATTTAGAAATTCACCCATAGCTATCTCTTTTCAAGTTCTTTTTCAGTGAATATCTTCCTCAAGTAAACCAGCATCCAGGACTAATTACTTCTGGTATGTAAAGAGAGAAAGCCTTTGACCCCTTTACGCTGCTGTTTCATCACTGCATCACTTTGAATTTGTACCTTAAAGTTGGCTTACCTATTTTTAAAATGAATGAACGGGCATCTACTGGGAGAGAAATTTCTTGTCCTGTTTTTGCTCCCCACTCCATATTTCATCCTGCTAAAATGCTTTAGTTTTATCTCAGGAACATTTAAAAATCCCTCTCTTCAATTCTGCATAAACGCTTACACTGAAGATTTTCTTCTATCACAAGATTTCTGCTTCTCTTTACATTGATAATTTAAAACAATCACAAGATTGCACATAACGTATGACTGTGATGTAGTGACTTTTTCACAAGTCTAAATGTATGTTGTCCTTCAATATTATCTTAAAATGTCTGTGAAACTGTCTATTTTATCAGATTTTTTTTTAACTTTAGTCCCAGAGTGTTTTCGTGACCAATTACTTCATTTCCTATTTAATTTCATTTGGTCACAGTCAGTGTTTCCCCTGCTGCAATATGAGTTGACAATGACTACAATTGATTATGAGTCCATGGCCTCAGATTCATAGAGAAGTCATTTCTTTGCTGTCTTCTCCCTTCTTCACTACATCTCATCTCTGTTCATGGCCATGTAAACCATATACATTTGGACTCGTACACTGACTAAGGGTACAATATCATAGAATGCATAGGTTTATATATTTACTATGGCAATTTCCTGCCAGATGGAAGTAAGATGTATTGGAAATGGGATTCCTACTAATATACCATATGTAAGTTTTACAGTCAGATAATTTTCTCTCCTCAAGTTATTTAGGCCTAAAATCATCATTTAAAAATCATTTTATATTTCTTCAATAAAAAGTGTGTTATAAAGTTTGAAAAATATGATTTAGTAGTGGCTGATGTTCTCCATTAGTAATTGATGACGTCACTATTGTCTTGTGACAGTGCTCTGAACAAAGCCTTGGAAGACTCATTGTTGCTGGATTCTTCCATTTCCTTAGTAATTGTTATCTGTCATGCAGCACTGGTCGTTGACTAGACTAAGGAAGGATGCTACTTGAATGCATTATATGATACGGATGCTTGCTTATAATGATCTCCTCTACTGGTAATTTTTAGCATTTAAAATTCAAGAGATTAAGATGATGGTTCATGGGTGACATGATGGTAGGAGATTCTTGGGGTAGACAACGATGTAAAAAAAGTGTGTAATCAATTAAAAAAAGAGAAAAAAAAAAACTCAGCATAACATTGCTGAACTGGAAGGGAATTTGTAGTAAAACTGCAAACTCCAGAGTCACAAATATCCTGGTCTTTATTTCACCCTTCCAAACCAAACAGGCATTATTACCAACTTTACAGTAAACACCTTTCCTGCTGCATCTGGATGCAGGAACTATTCTTAATGGCCTTTGAAGCCATTTCCACATTTATATTGGAGTTGACATGTACTTGAAACCTCTGCGAGTGGCTGTTGTGAGTCATAGAGCTACAAAACAGCAGAACTACGCAACTTTCTGATGGACATGTTCAAAGAACTTCATAGACACTGACAAATTGTGCATAATTAGTTCTTTTCATCATAACACTTGAGTGTCCACTTAATGCCACCCGCTGGGCATAGTTCGGAAACTGGGCGACATCCGGTCGCTCTAAGGTCCAAGTGGCAGCTTTTCAGATTCCTGTCCCAGGCCCGCCACTGAAGCCGGAGGGCGGAAACACACCAGAACGCGCATGCGCGGAGCCCGCCCCGCTCCTCGGCTCAGTCACTTTCTTCGAAAACCTCGGCGGGGGAGACGGCAATTGCGCCTGCGGGGAGGCGGTCGAGGGGCGGGGCGTTGGGTGGGAGGAAGGCGGAGTCGCGCGTGCGCAGTGCTCTTCACAGCAGGAAACCCGGGACGCGGGGGCGGGGCTGCGCGGGCGGTGGGGGGGCGGGGCTCTCCGGGCCCCGGCGTTGCTGCTGCCGCGCATTGTGCAGCAGGCGGGTCCCCGCGCGGCAGGGCCCTGGACCGGCGCCGCTCCCGGGGATGGTGAGCAAGGCGCTGCTGCGCCTCGTGTCTGCCGTCAACCGCAGGAGGATGAAGCTACTGCTGGGCATCGCGCTGCTAGCCTACGTTGCCTGTGAGTGCGCGCTCCCGATCGGCGAGGGAGCCCCATTCATTCCTGGGAGCCGCGGCTGCTGGGCCAGCGGGTGGCGGACTGTGTGCGGCCCCGGGCGGCCCTTGCAGCCGGTCTCCCTCCCCGCCCCGGGCGGGACCTGCGCTTCCTGCTCACACCCTTTTCCCGGGGCTGCGAACCGTTTCACAGTCTTTGCTGTTGCGGACAAAGCAGCCGGTCGACTTGGGCACAGACCCGCGCCCACTTAGGCCTCGGCGCGGACCCGGGGCGACCTGGCAGAGGGGCCCGTGCCCGGGCGCGGGGTGACTGCGGGCCCGGCGCCGCCGAGGCGCAGCCGTCCTCCGCCGACCCCGCGTGCCGCGCCTCGCGTGCGCAGCCCCTTGTCCCCCCGCCCTACGCGTGGGACTGCTGTCCACGTCGCCCCAGAAGCCCGCGAGGATCTGCACCCGCGATTCCGGAGTGTGCCGCGCGGGGACACTCTGGGGACACCCGGGCCGCGCCGCCGTGTTGGTTAAGTAGGATAAAAATACTGTTGCCCTTGGCTGAGCCCCCGCTCTGACTCTGCTCCGTAGGAAAATTACTCAGCATTTCACTCTTGGGGAGCGAAGAGTTGCCGTTCCCAACCTGCGGGTGGCCGCACCCAGGTGTGCGGGCGCCCGGGGTCCCCGGGGCGCGGCGTGTAGGAGCTGCTGGCGGGGCTGCTCGGCCCAGCATGAAGGGACACTGGTGTGTGAACCTCTCCGGCATCACTCACGGCCGCTGCCTGAGACTGGGCATGGGGGATATTTGCAGGCAGGTGGTGGACCGTGTGTCTTCTTGGAGGCAGAAACCACCTATTATTATTATTATTATTATTATTATTATTATTATTATTATTATTATTACCGTCATTATTGTTATTATATATAGTCTTTGGTTGGGGCTTTATATAAATTGCTACCATTAATACTTTACCACATGCCAGAATTGGATTCGAAATAGCTCCCTCTGTTTGAACGCTAGCCAGGAGACACACACTGAAATGAAGCCACCTGCTAACTGGTCGAGTTACCGAGAACTGATTCCCTAGGTGAGACGGGGCTCAAGAAAGTGACTTCAGTTGGGCCCTAAAAAGATAGGCGTGATCACAACCCAGCCTGTCTAGTACCTAGCCTAGCTGTTGGAGGAGATGTGCTGGCAAAGTCGGACAGGGTTTCTAGTTCCGGACAGGGTTTCTAGTTCCCCGGCAAGGTTTCAGACCAGGCATGGTTGTTAGATATGAATGGTTTGCTAGACAGAGTTAACTGTGGATGAGGTTACGCTTGAGTAAGAAAGCTGACACCAAAGGTGAAGATCACCTAAAACTGCGTATTACTAGTGGTATTATTATTTTGAAAATAATAACCTAATTTGCTGAATGTATATGCAGGCGTTAGTCTCTTCCTCATTTAATTATCTCAACAATCTAGTAAATATACTATGGTTATCCCTATTTTAGAGGTAGGGCAGTTAAAGCCAAGAAAAATCAGGACAATTCATGAATGCTCACACAGACGATAAACTATAGAAAGGCAAGTTTTGAACCCAGAAAGAACAACTCTTCAGAGCAGCACCTCTCACCGGGCCTTCTGTTGCAGGTTTTTGTTGGTTATAGGGTCTCTGAAGTTAGACAGGAAGCTTGGAATTAATCAAGTGGGACACCTGGCAGCCATGAAAGTTTCTCAGCTGTCATTAAACCAGAAATTCCTAGTGTTGTTTGTTGACACACTGGGTGCCAGTGCACAAAAAGAAGTGCAAAACACCTGAACTTTGGCATCATGGAGCCTACCTAGTGCAGTGTGGCATGTGTGTCAGAATCACCTGGAGGGTTTTTAAACTGCTCATTTCTGACTTCCACTTCAGGTTTCTAATTCAAATGATTTGGTGATTTACATTTCTGATAACTTCTCTGGGATGATGCTGTTGTGGTCTAGGAACCTCACTTGGAGAACCGCTGATCTAGAAGGTGTGGTGGGGATGAATGGGGCAGTCACCCAAGTAAAGGTTCAATTACAAACCAGTAGGAAGGAAAGATGCACGAGAGTTTCTGACAGGACCACTGATGAGAGCAATCAGGGATGTTTTTCTGTGGAATAGACATGAATTGAGAATTGAAGGTGATGTATAGGAATTAACAGGGAGGTCTAGGCTGGGCATGTAGCACAAAGAACAGCATATGTAGAAGTCCTGGGGCAGCCAAAGCAGAGTGTGTTCTAGGAATGCAGAGAAGTGTCCTTGATGTGTAAAAACCAAGCACAAGCTGTACTGGGTAGACGTGGCCAAAGTGGGCAGGCGTGGGAGAGTCTTTGTTCCAACTTGTCAAGTAGGTGATTTTCTCTCTGAGGGGTTTAAGAATTGTGTGGAGGCAGGAATGGTAAGTGAGAGACATTTTGTGGGTGAAAAACTGGTACTAGGCTATGACTGATAGTCTGAGGAAACTGAAGATGTAAGTCAAAGATGACATCTGTGTTTCTAGTCTCTGCTTTTCCTTATTAATAATCTTGCCTCTACTCCCTCCTGGGCCCCCGCCATGAATTAAGCTCTTATCTTTGAAAAACTGCCCTTACCTCTCCCAAATGGCTTGAAATGTTTTCCCTGTTCAAGTTCCAATCTTCCTCATTCCACCTCCGCTTTCTTGAACTCTTCTTTGCCTCTTGAGGCCCTAAGTCTTCTTTATTACTCCCATATAAGTCTTCTGTGTCATGCTGGGGTGGGGAGGAGGTGAGCATATTGCCAGCTTGCCTCTTAACTTCTTTTCCATGAGTATTTTTTTTTTTTTAATAAAATTGTCAATCATTGAGGATAAGGATTGTACCTTAAGTGTTTAGCCTTGTAGGCTCAGATCAGTGTTATTAGCTCATTTGAAGCGCTCACAGGTCTGACTGAAAAATCATGCCAGCCTACTAGATAGCTCCCTAGACAGACTCAGCTCAGGTCATCTTAGTGGTTTTTAATATGCACGAAAGTTAAAGAAAAATGTCAACCTTTGCAGGGTCTGTTAGGTAAAACAACTTCCCTTTTTCCTACCTAGAGTCAAGCACTTAACTTGAGTTCATTATTTATTACCTGTCTTTGTGCTGCAGAATTGTATGCTTCTTGATTTTCCAATTGTAGATACTGCCTGGAGATTTTCTTTTTTGCAAGATAACTGTCTTCAAAAGTATCATCTACAACTCTTTCCTTACCTTCCTATCTTGGTTCACCCCCTCCCATACATGTGATGTCATTTTGAGATAACCATTTAGTATTTACATCTGTGACTTAAAGCTTTTCAAAGTAAGCTTTATTGTTCACTGCCTTTATTTGCCTAGTTTTCCTGAACCTCTGTTGAGGTACCATCCTGAAGAGGTATGCCCTGAGCTTTTGGACCAATACATCTTTCTCACTGCTCTCCCAAACCCTGGCATTGGTGGTAGCTGTCCATTGCAGTCATCTGTTTGTTCCCTGACTTCCTCCTCGGATTTATTCCACTCCCGGGTTTGTATGTATTAGGAGAGGAGAAGCGAGCGTTTGTCTTTTCTCCCTGTACGTTCAATAGGTTGGTAATGTAGAATTCTAGAAAAAAGTGCCTTCAGAAATTTTCAGGTGTTCTTTTGATTTCCTTCTAATTTCTAGTGAAGAAATGAACTATCAAGCAAATTCTGCCCTGGAGACTTCGCATTTTTTTTGGAGAAGATTGTAGGATTTCTTTTTTGCCGTGGCATTTGTTCAAACATTTTGAGCTCTCTGTCCCCCGCCCTCACCTTGGTGGCCTCGGACATCACACCCTGTGCTGTGGAGCTTTTTGGGGAATCTTACTTGGCCTCTAGCCGCTGAGCCTTGCCTTGGCTCAGCCTTTGGTTGGGATTTCCTCTGGTTTGGTCCTAAGCACAGTTGAAGGTGATGATGTCCAGTGCCGCTTCAGACCTGTGAGGGTCTAGGGCTACTTGCTGCTGTTCCGCAGGTGCAGACAAGCCCAGAGCCTGGCTTCTGTGCCTTTGTACCGGCAGTGTTGGATGCTTTTGAGCTCTTGCAATCCAGAAACTCTCGCTCTTCCATCTGGGAATTTTCTTGCAGCATTCTTTGGTTAATTTCTCCATCTGATTTTCATTTCGCTCCCTGGAATGCTTCATTTTTGTGTAGAATTGCCTGGTCTAGTCATTTTATTTCCCTTATTTTCTACCCCGTTTAAAGTTTGGTTCTGTTTTTCAAAAATGCCTTTATCTTTGTAATCTAGATCTTGTAAGATTTTGGTTTTGCTATCATTGTTCATTTAGGAGAGTTCTCTGAACTTTAAAAGAATATAAAATGTGTTCTTTATTTCTTTGTTGTATTGTCTTGAAGATGGTTTATTTGTCCAGCCCTTTTTTCACAGAAGAGTCTTTCTTCCTAGTTGCCTTCTGATTTCTTGTTCAGATTCAAGGTTGCCCTTGGCTAGGGTTGACAGAGAGCCCTGAGCTGTCACTTGAATGGAGCACCTTACAAACAGGTAAAGCCTGAGGTTCAGTTTGTAGGTCTGCCTAACATCTGTTGTGACAAGTGACCCTTCCCCCTACCCCTGGCAGCATGGGAAGCTTGGTTGACTGGGTTCTGGAACCTCTGGGGAGAAGACTGTAGGTCTGAGCAGCATCTCTATCCTTCCAGATGAACTTGGGACTCCCCCACCCCCAATCCTATCTACCCTTTCCAGAGATAGAACTGCCATCTCCTGACAGGGTGCAGTGTGGATCTAACAGCTGTACTGCTATTTGGAAAGATCTGGAAATAAACCTCTGTCCTTGCTGCCTTTTACCACCTTCCCAGGTATGCCAGGCATGACCATTCTGAACCCTTCCTGTGTATTAGTTGCCTTTTTCATTGCCCACCTCAGGTTTCTTTTTCTCTTAACTTTTCTCCCTCCGTTCTTCCTCTTTCCTCTTTTCAGCAATAGTCCTCTTTTTCCTCTCTACCTGGCATTATACCTTAAACAACAAGCACAAAAAAGAAACTTATTTTCTAGTACACTGGTGTTTGGCAATTATTTTTTCCCTTTTCGCTCCTGAAAACTAGAGTTCATAGTAAGAATTTGTTTCTGGTGTGACATGGGTTTTGCTGTGATGACCAGTGTTTGTGATATCTTTCTTTGCTGTTGCCGTATATATGTTAGTTTTGCATTTATGGTAAAAGACGTTGCACTTCTCTGAGTTGGGACTTTGATTGTAGTAGTTTTGCATTTTACTGCCACCACTCTTGATTGCCAATTAATGTCACTCAGTAAGCATTTATTTTTTGTTTTTGAGACTAGGTCTTGCTATTTTTGCCCGTGGAACCACAGGCTCTCGTTGCCCTGGGTACCACGGACTCAAGCAGTCCCCAGCCTCAGCTTCCCAGGTAGCTGGGATTACAGACGCACGCCACCACGCCCAGCTATTTTTTTGGCACTAGGTCTCGCTAGGGGCCCCAGGCGGAACTCGAACCGTGATCCCTTGCTCCAGCCTCTTCATAGGCTGAAGCTTACAGGCACGAGCCACCGTGCTCGGCCGCTCACTAAGCATTTCTAACTTGCTGCTGCCCTGGAGGGGACCTGGACAGACACTGTCTCGATGCCTGCAGACTCCAGGGAGAAGAGGTAGGGAAACCCAGACAAGGTATAACGCAGGTGGTGCTTTTAGATTTATGAGCATCTGCAAGTGCAGCTAGTGCTAGTTCAGTACAGGTTCACAGGATTCTCAGATCTGCTGAACAGATTCAATTTTTTTTCCGTTTCTGTCCAATTTTATGGTTTACTTTTATTTTTCCTCATTGGTTTCAGTTAAGCATTCACATGGTCCAAAAGTCAAACTGTGCAAAAACTATATTTAACAAGATAGCTTGCTGCTACCTCTAACCTCTACACCCTGTTCTTGCGTTTAGTGCTCTCTCTTATCCCTCCTAGTTTTCTTTTTACAGATCATAATCATTAGCCTGTGTGTATGCTCGTTCCTCCTGGGAGATATTGAAGGCTTGTTCCTAACCAACACAGTAACGTCTGACTATCACCATAAAACCATTCATACAAATTTTTTGCTTTCATACTGTATATGAGAGATATGTTTAGGGTAAACTGTGGTCTACTAGGTGTGCATTGATTCAAAAAAAAAAGTATACAAATCTTACTTTAAAAATACTTTATTGCTGAAAAATGCTGTCATCTGAATCTTCAGAGAGTCCCAGCCTCTGTGGGGTGGAGGATTCTGTCTGCATGTTGCTGGCTGCTTTCTTGGAAGGTGAGGGAGGGGAGACTGGAGGGGGATGGGTGCTAAGTATCTGGTGCTAGCAGCAATTTCTTAAACTAAGGTAATAGTGAAGTGGCTTCATGGATTGCCTCTTCTTTTCCTTGACCACCAAGAACCCTTGAAAGATTGTTGATTGGCCTGCTTTCAATAATGTGTCTCAGGACTAGAGTCCTAAGGAGAGAAAGAGAAAGGCGTATGGTAGTGGAGCAAGCAAGCGCAATTTGCCGTGATACTGAAACATCAGGAAGCCCACCGTGGATGTGGATCTAAGTCTGTCTTGGACTTCCCTGTCTTTCCTGTTACTTTGTCTGACTCTAATGTGATTTGTTGCCATCTTGTGGCCAGTAACCCCCAGGAGAGCCCTGGAGACAAGGGCAGCAGTTTGGACTACTCATCTATTTTTCCTTCTAGGTTTTATGGCTTCTGCTCTGCTCTCTTGTCTCTTACTGTTGGATATTCAGCTTGTCCCCAATTTTATTGAGACTTCAGTGGACCATCAGACTAAAGTCTGATGATGCACACGCAACACTATCAGCTTCTAACCGACCATGAATGTGGTGATGGTGATGCTCTTCAGTAATCTGAACATCCAAGGGAGGGAAAATCAAGCATGATAACCTGAAATAATGCTAAAACACCGGTCTACGTCAGCGACCCATGACGTACTGACTCGGTTTACTGGTACGCAGCCCAGTTTCTAATTCAGTCTTCCTCATTCTACCTTCCATCATGTCGGGCAATATACTACCGCCCATGATAGCCCACCATTAGCACCAAAGCATGTAAAGGGTATATAGGCCCTTAACTTCTAGTAGGGGCACTCAACCTTGTGATAGGAATCTGCTGAGACAGTACCTGTACTAATAATAAACCTGCTTCTTCCCAGCCCTGGGGTCCTCGTTCCCTCAGTGCCAGCTTTCAGTACAACACAGTTCTCAGCCATTACAGTAGTCACATCAGAGCTCTTTGTTTTTTTTTTTTTTGTTTTTTTTTGAGACTAGTTCTTGCTATTTTTGCCTGTGGAACCGCAGGCTCTTGTTGCCCAAGGTACCACAGACTCAAGCAATCCCCAGCCTCAGCTTCCCAGGTAGCTGGGATGACAGGCGCGCACCACCACGCCCAGCTATTTTTTTGGAACTAGGTCTCGCTACAGCCCCAGGCGGGACTCGAACCGCGATCCCTAGCCCCGGCCGCTTCATAGGCTGAAGCTTACAAGCACGAGCCACCGTGCCCGGCCTTCATCAGAGCTCTTTGAACACAGGTCATGGTAACCTGAGAGAGGACCTCCGAAGCTTGATAAACAAAGGTGAAGTGAGTGCATGTTGTTTGGAAAATGCACTATGTTTGTAAACAATAAAGGATTTGGAAAAACTGTATAGTCTTATGTAGGAGTTCCACAAAACTCCAATTTGTAAAACAACACTGTGAATTTTAACAAAGTGAATGCAACAAGCAGGTTTACTACCCTGTGCATGCATACTATTTGTATTTATCCTAAAGTTAGGATATCATATAGACTATTTTGCCTCTGCTGAATGTTTCCTGGGAAGGGCTCTGCATGAGTGTGTAGAGATCACCTTTGTTCAGTTTTACAGCTGCCAAGTGCTCCTGTGTGCACTGCAGTTTATTTGACTAGTCTTCAATGGAATGCATTGAAGTTATTTCAAATATTTTGCTATTATAAATACTGGTGCAGTGAATAAACTTGTGCACATACTCCCATTAGCAATGCAGAACAGCTGTTTCCTCTCAGACTCCCCATCAGGGTATTGACAAATGTTTGCATTTTCACCAATCTGAAAAATAGTGTCTCTGTTTCAGTTTACATTCTCATCATTCGTAATGTTAAGCATATTTTCAAATATTCAGGAGTTATCAATGTATCTTTTTCCGGGAACTGTCCATATTTTTGCCCACTTTCCTATTGCTATTTTTGTTCTTTGCCTCATTTTAAAAGAGCTCTTTATGTTTTGGGGATGTTAACTGTCCTTTGTGAAGCAAGTTGCACTATTTCCTTATGCCTGGTGTGGTATAATACAAAAGTATATTCATCTTTGTCCTCTGCTACTGGCATGGAGCTTTTAAAACCCTTGGAATTTCCTGAGTGACAGGTCAGTGTGTCTTTGTTATTTACAACAATTCTTTTTTAATCATACTGGAGTTGATGTCAATGAAAAGATTTGGGGTGGACTGGTCACTAAAATGATCAACCCCAGCCAGAAGGTTGTTACTGTCAACTCTACGCACCACCTTCCTGGAGAAGTGAAGGGGGGGGCTGCTGGAGACTGAACTGAGCATTATAAACACTCATGAACAATGAGGTTTGATAGGCATCCTGGTACAGGAGGAAGTACTGGAGGGTGGTACAACCAGAGATTACTTGTACACCCATAGATTATGTATGCACCCCAGATCCTTCCTCCCTCTTTACCTGTTGCAGCTCTTCTATTTGCATCTCTGTACATTGTTTGAGCAAATTAGCAAATGGAAAGAGGAGGGGGTGGTGAGCACCCCTACAGTAAATACAGCCAGCCAGAAGTGTAGGTGGCCTCTGGAACTTGTGATTGGCATTAGAAGTGGGACAGTCTGTCAGGACTGGATCCTTAACCTGTGGGGTCTGATGACAGGTAGATAGTGTCAGAAATTAACTGAATTGTTGGACTCCCAATTAGTGTCCTGAATGTTGGAGAAGTGGTAGTGTTTGGTGTCAGAACTGTTCTGAGGGTGAAACAGATACTACCATCCTTATTACTTTTTTTTTTTTTTTCAAGTTTTCTTTACCCATGAAGTTTAAGAAACTGGTTAAGTTATTCAAGGAGAGTAATGAGACCTGTGACTGGGAATGAATGAGGATGCCCTCCTTGCCCAGGAATTTACATTTAAAGGATGGATATGGACCTGATTTTGAATAATAGGCTGTGGAATTAAGGTGACAAAGGTACAAGGAGCCAAAAATCCTTGGGCTTACAATAGCAGAACTTAAGTCTGACCCAACATAAACTTTGTCCAGTGAGATGAGTCAACACACATTGATGAGAGATTTTGATGAACATGCCCTAAATATTCAAACATTAGGACAGGACCAGTACAATTAGCTTTGTATTTTAGCCAGCCTGTCTTGCCAGAGTATTGTACTATGCCGTGAGTATCCCCACTGTGTGCCTGCCTTTTGTAAATCTGCTTGATGGTAGTATGGTGATGCTCTTGTATGTGCCCTCCCCTATCACAAGTGCTTGAAAAGAAGGAGCCTCAGAGACAAAGGAGGGAGCCTCAAAGGCTAGCAAAGACTCAGGTTCTTTATTAGAAAAACCTGGGCGGGCAACCTACACCCCACACAGCTGATAGCAGGAACTGTGGGAGCCTGGCAATTTAGCTGCATGGCTGGTCCTTTTATCTGGTCCCTGAGCAGGAGAGCTTGGTCAGGCAGGCTGGATGGGTCTGGTGGAATAGGGAATTTGGTCAGGCAGGATGGGTCAGGTGAGGTGCGGGAATTCGGTCAGGTGGTGTGGGGAGTTTCATCAGGCCTGTGATGCTTTTTTGATAAACTGAGTCAGTGGTCCAGGAAATGGAGACGAGGGTAATCAGTTTCTCTCTGGCCAAACTTAGTCAGGTGGCATGGGGAAAGGTGGGATTTTTCTGATAGACAGAAAGGTATTTGGGAGAGAGATCATCCTTCCAAGGATCACCTCTTTGACAGGGCCTAGGGAGGAAGGGAAGGGCACCACACCTAGAATAGGAATCAGCACTTACACACATTGCATGGACCCCACAAACCCCATGTGATTAATAATCTATTCTTTGAACCCAAACTCTTGTTTTGAACTGAGAGTTCTGCCCCAGTGACACCTGAAGTGTTGAGCACTGATGCCATCAGAAAGCAAAGATGTTCTCCCAGGCCTAGGAAAACAAGGTGTAACTGAGTCCAGATGGCTAAGTTGGCCCCAGACTCTGGACTTGACAAGGAGGGGGCACCCACTGTGATGGTTGCGAAGTGGAGGAAGTTTGCTAATGGTTAGCTGTCTTTGTTTAGTTCACCAGAAAAGCCAGCTTGAGATAAGATGTTAGAACAAGATTTTAGGGTAAAATGTCCCTTTTTTTTCATATCACTGACTTTGACAGTAACATCTATGTTAGAAATCCAGCTCCTGTCTCTGTTGGTTTCTGACAGTGACCAGGAGCCCAACCCTGGCATTTTCCCATTACATATAAAGGTGAAGAGCTTCCATGGACAGATGTTAAATAGGGGAGGCAGTTGCCAGATTCTGCAGGTGTGGGGCCCACATAAAGGACTGCAATGTCGATTTGGAAGGGTGTTGAGTTACCTCTGAGCAAAGTTTCACCTGAGCTC
>PVHY01023811.1:0-20452 GCA_004024945.1 Uropsilus gracilis
CCTCAGGCTCCCCACCTGCTTCCAGTCTTCATGCAACTGCCGCCTCCCCAGGGGTCCCTCCTGAGCTGTTCAGAGCTGCAGCCTGTACCCTCCTCTGTGCAGAAACACACGACAGACTCTGGAAATGGCCTCAGCGCCCTGGGCCTCCCTCCCCAGGGCCAGCTCCCGGACAGGGGCCGCGCAGGAAGAAGGGGAGGGAGGAGGCATCCTCTCCTAGCCAGGGACGGAGGGAGGCCGGAATTCTGGCTCTTTGAGTCTCTGCTGGCACATAGTAGGTGTCCAGTAAATACTTGGTCAACGAGCAAACACATAAGCTGGTCCTCTCTCAGCCTGGGGCCTGTGGACACTGTGACAAGTGAGCTGGGCTAAAACCAGCTTTACAGGACACTGGTTCATGGGGTTTGGGGCCTGAGGTACCAAGAGGAAAGCTGGGAATCACCTTACCCAGCTGGGTGGGTAAGGCGATTCCCCCATCCCCTTTTCACAGACTCAGACTGAAAACTGGAGGAGCCACAGCTCCCATGACAGCCCATCCAGTGGCTGTCCCCTGAGAAGCCATCTTTAGGGGTTAGCCGCCCATGTGCCCTGACACACCAGCACAGGGTGACCCAGATGAACCTCAAAAGCACCTCGATGAAGCCAGAGATTGGGTCTCTCTCCATCCACACACGTCTCCATGCCATTCCCATTTTGACCACAAGAGGGCACTGTGGCTGCACACAGAGCTGAGATGTTCCCAGGTGCGGAGAGTTCTGATTTTCAGTCTCTGCCCCCCACCCCTCACCCCCAGCAAGTGGGGAAATGCACTTCATCAGAATAGCTTTGGCGCTGATTTTAGAGCTACTGGAACACGCATGACTCAGGTGCATCATAGTAAAGGTGACAGAGACAAGCGAACAAAGGTGAGAGCCCAGCCGTACCTGCTTTGTGATCTGGGGCAAAGCTTTCTGCCTCAGTTTGCCGTTCTACAAAATGGGACAATAATAGTGGTCTTCTCTCCTAGGGGTTCTGTGTTGGAAATGAGTCCATAGAGAACTCTTCAGCCACTGTTGACAGGCACTCAGAGTCCTAAAAGTTAACTATTGTCACTTTCCCTCCATACCTCGCAAGCAAGATTTACAATAAATTTGATGATTATGTCGTTCACGCAGTTCTTCACTGCTGAACCGCAACGCCAAACTTATGACGAATGCCCAGTCGACATGAAGACAGAAGAATAACCTCATCTGTTTCTATTCATCATCACCCTTCCTGGTTCCCGGTGCAGTGCCTGGCACATAGTGGGTCTTCAACAGATGATTTGCTACTATGGGGTGTGACTATCAGTCAGGCTGGTGTCAGGCACCTGAACCCAGAGTGAATCGGTCCCAGGCCCTGTGTCCCAAGAGTGCGGGGCCTTGTGAGAAGGGCCAGCTGAGTTTAGCAACCTCCCCTGGAATGATGGGGCACCTTCCCTGGTCAGGTGAGCTTTCCTAGCAGCTCTCCAGGCTGAGGACTGAAGGCTGCACCGGAGAGAATGAGACGAGAAGGGCAAGGAACAGAGGCACAGCCCAGGTCTGGCTCGAAGGGGAGGGCGCAGCCATGGTCCCCCAGAGGGACCATTTGCCAGTGGTCTCTTCACTGTGACTTGCAGTCCTGGAGCATCTTCCAGACTGTTGGGGGTCTGGGGATGAAGAGTGTTCCATGGTGCTCGGGGGAGCCTTTTCGGGGTTCAGCAATAAGAGCGGCCTGTCGCGGTGGCCTGAAACAGGGGCTGGCTCTGCAAAGTGCTCAGGACTGAGGGTTCTCCTCGAGAAAGAGACGGGGGCTGGAGTGTCTCCCCAAGAGAGCAGCTCTCGGGAGCCCCGAGACTTTGCCCCGCTCAGTCCGTTGCTGAGAACAGCTTACAAAGCAGGCAGCAGGCATCCCACGGACCCACAAAAATCTGGGTCAAAACCCGCCCTTTACTTAGAGTAAACAGGCCTGGCCTGCTTCACCGTTTCCCTGAAAACCTCTACCCAAACCTCTCTGAGAGTAATCAGCGGAGCCACCAGGGGCAGGCCGGCCACACAGCCACGGAAGCCACGGAGGCCACGGAGGCCACGGAGGCCACAGGGCCCACGCATCCCACTTTCCTCCCAGCGGCCCCAGGGCCCTGGGCCTTGCCTTCCTTTCCATGAATTCCCTGCAGAGCTCTGAAGGTGGACATGGGGGCTAAAGAGTCAGGAGGCCCACCCAAGACCACGGCCTTGCGTGGACCCAGCCTGCGGGACCAGAGGCCACTCTGCACCTGCCCCTCTGCCTCACCCTCCTCCCCCAGCTCCGCCAGCAGAGGAGGCGTTGTTCTCACCTCCATCTCCCAGTCTTGGAGCAGGGCAGGCCCAGGGACACGTCACAGAGACACGTGTGGTGTGTGGGGCCTAAGAGTTGGCCCAGAGTCAGAAGGCCTTTGAGAGTGAAAGGCTAACAATGACCAGTAAAATATTTAACCGTGTAATGGATATAATTATGACAATAATGTAATGATTATGTAAGCTACTAATGATGACGCTGGTAGAATCATTCACTATGGAATCAATACGATCACCGAGCCGGTAATATAATGAGCAGCTACGGAGTGAACGCAAGAATGGCGGCGGGACGCAGGCGCACTCGGGTGTTAGGCCTCAGGTGAGGCTCCCACAAGCCACCCGCGTGGGGGCGGGGTTCTAACGCTTTGCCCGGCTGGGCCTCTTCCTCGCGCCTGTTCCCATTTCTCAGATGGGAAGTCAAGGCACAGAGCTGTGAGGTGCCTCCTCCCCCCACCCCCGCAAACTGCCTCCCTGGTGCCAGGAAGCGTAAGCGCAAAGGGCGAACCCCCAAATGGTGAACCCCCAAATGGCGCCCCGGCCACCACGCCGTTCCCTGCGCTCCAGTCCTGGCTCCGAGGCTCTCCCCACATTTATTGCAAAATCCCGAGGTTCGTGCAGCACTGCGGCTGACAAGAAAAGCGGGGGGCGAGGACACACCCCAGGAACCCTTCCTTCCAACCAAACCGGCAGCGGCGGTGACCTCTCTTACCAGTTTCCAGAGAACTCAGCGCGTTCACCCCGCCTGGGGACCACAGGCACGGCTCTGGGTGCACAGCTCCGCCCAGTGGAGCTCACCACCCCCGACCCCCACCCCAAACCCCGCGGACCCCCGGGCGGGGGAGCGGACAACCCGCCCCTGCAGGCTGGGGCTCAGACCTCCAAGGTGGAACTCTGCCCGCGGACACGAACCCCCGGGCACGAGGAGACCCCCATTTTCCCTGCATCGGCCCCCCACTCTGCAAGCTGCAGGCTGGCGCCCTCCATCCGCCCTGGACGCACCGCCCACCTGCCGCGTGTGCTGGGAACCCAGGCCAGCCACGGCCCCTCCCGCGGCACCAGGGGCCCAAGCCCGGCTTCTGGCTGGGGACGCCCCGTGAGAAGCCAGCGGGATGGTGGGTAAAGGGGTGGGGGTCGGCGGACAGGGGTCCAGAGTGGAAGATGGGGACAGCCAGGCCAGGTGAGGTCCCAAGGCCCCTGGCCGCTGAGGCCCATGATCTTACCTGGAGCGTGGGCTGGTCCCCGGGGAGCTGCGGGCGCAGCGCATTCGCAGCCCAGGTGGCCGGCAGGGGTCGCGGCGCTGCTGAGCCTGGCGCTGGCGCTCTGGCCTCAGATGTCGGCCTCAGACCTCGGGGCTCCAGGTGTAGCGACCTTGGAGACCCGCGTCTCCTCTGCGAGATGGACACACCTTAAAGGTGTGGCCTTGGGGACCTTGGATGTGATGGGTCGGGAAAGGGGGCGGGGCAGTCTCCTTCCTCCACTGGCCTGGAGAACCAGCACCTGGGGTGTTACCTCTTGCCCGTGATCGTGCGCGCCAATGGGTGTGCGCATGCGTGAGTGTGCACACCTGGGCCCGGGAGTGAGGGGCCAAAGGGGCATATGCATAAGCCCGAGCACTCTCGAAGGCCAAGAGAGAACCCTGGGAAAGATCGCGAGGCCTCCTGGGGGGAGGGGGCTCACCTCTAGGTCCCCCCCAGTCCTGGCCCAGCCCTGCCTGGTGGCCTGTGTAACAGCTAGAAGCAAGAAAGACCCGACACAGATGGGTGAGCGCGACGCCGGTGCTCTGCAAGTGGGCCTTGAGCAGGCTGCCCCTACAGCTGGCAAGGAGGGCTGACCACATGCTCTGCCCATGAGAGCGGGCTGGGGACCCAACAGCCATGAAGGTCAAGGGTGCCCGAGAAGGCTGCTGGCCTGCAGCAGGTGCTGGATGAGTGTGAGCACTTAGGCTCATGATGGGCGTCCCATAGGAATGCGAGGAGGTCGGACCATCTCCCTGGAGAATGAGTCCTCAAACCGACGCTCCCGGGAGCTCAGTGAGGTGGCTCGGGGTGGGCAGGGTCTCTGCTGTTGTCCAGGGCCTGCCTTTCCTTCAGCGCTGGTCACTCTCACGGGGAGTGGAGGTGGGGGTTGTTTTGGCAGCTCCATGGCCCCGACCCTCCCCGCGACCCCCACCCCTCAGTGGGCGCTATCCTCTCAGCCCTGGGCTCCTGCAGAAGCTGTGCTTCGCGTCTGAGTGCTGCCCTCTCGGGGACGATCCGGGCAAAGCAACGTTTGGTGGCCCCAGATGTTCGGCAGTAATGAAGTGTCGTCAGCCAACACGGACTCAGAGCCACTGGAAATAAACATCCAGAGAGGATGGCAGTTTCAGGGAGTGCAGCTCCCGGGGGAAGGGGGAGCAATGTTGTTACAGGAGAGGATAATGGATTCGATCCAGAGACCTGGGCTTGAGTGCTGATGGCCTGTGTGTGGCCCGGAAGCTTCCCCAGCCTGCAGTTCATGTTCCCTTCGGTGACAGCTGCAGCCAGAGATGTAGCACATGCGCTGTCAGGAGCCGCAGTAGGTCCAGCCCTGTCTCTCACTCTGTCGTGCTCCCTGGACACTCTCTAAACCTCTGTTTTCCCATCTGTAAAATGGGAAGGGGCTGGGACAGAACCTTGAACTTGACCTTCATTCCCCAAAGCGGAACCTTATGAAAGCAGAGCTACGAAAGCCTCTGCAGAAGACATCCACGGATGTAGCAGGGAGAAGGGACACATGAATAGCATTGCTGACCCAGGAAAGAGACTGTGTCCAGGACAGAGTGTTGGCCCCTGGTGACACAGGTGAGAGGTCTGGGGGTAAGATGAAGCTGCTAACACTGAATTTTACCATAGGAAAGTCCCTTCTTGCAGAAAGCATTCCAGTCTACCCTTGCCCCCCAAGCAGGGTGGCTTTTGGGAAGCTGATATTCCCATCATCCTTTGCTCCTCCCATGCCACCTGTAGCTAAAAGAGTCACCCAGGGAAATCAGTTCTCAGTCCTGGAAGCAGACATCTGGAGGTTACATTATGGCGAAAGCTCTCTTCGCTGGATTCCCTTGCTCAGTGCTGAATCCACCACAAGTGTCCTTTGAAGAGGGAGGTAAAGGGATTCCTGACACACAGAAGAGAAGGAAGCCCCATGCCAAGGAGGCAGAGATGGTAGGGGTGTGGCCACAAGCCAAGGAATATGGGTGCCACCGGGAGCTGGGAGAAAGGGAAAGTCGTCCCCCCCCCCCCCGTGGCTCTGAGGGATCCTACCCCATGAACACCTTAGATGCAGACCGGTGGCCTCCAGAGTGTGAAGCAATAGCCTCTGTCATTGTGAGTCACCAGGAGGTGGTGATTCATTATAGCTGCCCCCGGAGACTGAAGCACCACGGAGGCTGAGAGCTACAAAACTCCTGGTAGGAGCCAGCTAGAGCCCTAGCAAGGTGGGGTTTAAGCGCTGCAGAAAGTCTTCTGTTACCTTCAGAACTATAAGGGATGGCCCATCAGGATGCTTGACCTGTACTGTGAGAGCCCTTTGTCATCTCAATTCAACTACTGTTTGTTAAGACTTTTCTTAGATGCCAAGGGTTGTCCTGGGCACTGAATGGCCATGGGAAACACCACAGATCTCTAAATCCTCAGAATTTTCCACCTTTCTATGTTGCATAGAAGCATAATGGTCACTCCTGATCACATATGGGCAGATTTCGGTGTTGATCTCTCTTCATCCTCAGAAAGGCACCTTTTATTCCCATTTTACAGATGGGGGGAAGTAATTGTCCAAGGTCACGCAGCAGGAAAGAGGAGATTCCTGCTTCAGGACCCAGGAGGAGGGCTCGAGGCTTCTCTCCTCTGCACTTTATGATTGAGGAACTAGAAGTCTTGTTTCAGCAGTCAGGAGGTTTGTCTTCTGGCAATAAGACTGCGGTAAGCAGATGAGCAGAAAGGCACTTAAATAGTGATGGGAGGGATTCAGCTTAGTCAAAAGAAGGCACTTCTTGATAGAAAAGTACCAGAAACTGCTGACCAGAGAAAGAATACAGAAAGGCTAACTCTGGATTTATTTAAAAATAGGATGGTTTCATCAGCCTGAGTGACTCTCCAGAGGATGTGGGAACCCAGATTGTCTGGTGGGTACCAGCTGGCTCTCTTGCTGCTGGTGAGAGGACTTCCATGCCAACTGGCAGAACCAGGCACCTGCTTCCTCAGGAGTGGGTATGGAAAGAGGAGAAAAGAGGGGAAAGGAAAGAGGGGGCTCATCCAGAGACTCCTCCAGAGCCAGCTCCTTGTGGTTCCAGGGTCCCCTCTCAACCCACCCACAGGGTCTTTACAACTCCCTCATTCCCGGAGAAGCCACCACATATCTGCCCTACAACAAGCTCCTGCCATGCTCGGCCTGACACCCATCTCAGTCACTCCTGGAGATCTGAGCAGCCTCGTCTGTGGCTGTCCAGGAGGGCAAGTCCACACCCAGGAGAAAAGACATGGTCTCAGAAAAAGACCAGTGGGCCAGACATGGACCAAGGACTTGCAGTGAGAGGAGTGACCAGAGGGGGGAAGGGGGAAAGGGAGAGGGAAGGGTAGGTTGGGGGTTGGGGGGCGCAATATGGGAGGGAAGGCCACACCTAAGGGGAACAACAACCATACAAATGTGACAAATAATGTATGAAACTTAAAAAATAAAATTAAAAATAGCCTCCCTCCCTCTTCCCTCCCACATTCCTCCAACCCCCTCTTGCTCCCTCCGCCACCCCCTCCCTCTCTCCTACCACACCACAAACATTTTCAAAGAAAAACCATCTTAAGATTCATTTGTGCTAAAAAAAAAAAAATTCACAGTGATTGAGAACACACTCTTCATTCTATCATATATTGCCATATCAGTTGTAGGGCAATGTTGGTAGGTGCATATGAGTTGTCTCATTTATATCTTTCAGACAGAATTTTTTGGGATGGATTGGACCTGTCTGCTAATATTCTGAAGCATTTCATCTATTAATTTCTATCATCTCTACTTTGTCGTGTATTAACAAAATGACACAAGTTTTCTTTTGGTTAGTGTTTAAATGAGACACTATTTTTCTATTCCTATACTATGTTTCTGTATCTTATATTTAAGGTATATCTCTTGTAAAAGCATAATATTGGATTATTTCTTTCTTCACTGGAGTATCTAGTCTATTTACATATATAATGCAATGATGACATATAGGGATTCAAATCAACTCTTGTTAATTGTTTTCTATTTGTCCAACTATTGGACAAATTCTAACTTTTCTTACCTTCTTTTGATTAGCCAAGTTTTTATTATTCTTATCCCTTGATTAGCTTTTTAGCTAAATATTTTTCACTCTTCTGTTAGTGGTTCTCATACAGTTAATGACAGGCATTCTGATTTATTAAAGTCTAGTATAAATAGCTTTTGACCATCTGTAGTCAATTCACAACATACCACTCGCTCCCTTTAACTTTACTTCCTCTGGTGTTATTGTGGTTCTGTTTTTTAAATTCTACATCTACTGATAGATAAAATATATTTGCTGAGATATATTTTACATATTATAAAAGTCACCCATTCTGTTAAATGGCTTTTAGTAAGTTCTACCAAATAAAACAACCATTGCCATCAATCAATTAGTTTTGAAATATTTTATCCCCCTCCCAATAAATTCCCTCATATCCATTTACATTTAACCACCATTCTTACCCCAAGTTTCAGGCAACCAAATTTTCTACTGTCTGTCTCTCTAGATTTGTCTTTTCTGAATATTTCATGTCAGTGGAATCATAATACACAGTCTCTGGCAACTGAATCCTGTCACTTAACATAACGGGTTGGAGTTCATCTGGGATTGACAAGTGTTGGGAGCTCACTGTTTTTTATTCCTTCATATAAGATGCCACATTTTGTTTAGCCTTTGCCATCTGACAGGCACTCCTGTTGTTTCCACTTTGAAACTCTGATGAGCAAAGTCACTACAAACATCCATAGGAAAGGCTTTGTGTCAGCATTTCACTTCTCTGGGTAAATAAATACCCAGAAGAGAAATCATTAGATACCGGGATATTCTTGTCTTTGACTCATTGAGGAAGTGGACATTGTTTTCCAAAGTGGCTGCATTATTTTACACCCTAACCAGCCATGTGTGAATGTTCTCACTCCCCGCATCCTTCCCAACTTTCCTTATCATTTATCTTAGATTTCTTGTGGATGTGAAAAGCACCTTACTGTAATTGCAGTTTGCATTTCCCGCAGGATTAACGATGTCGGCTATCTTTTCATGCACTCATTGGCAATCAGTATATCTTCTACATACAAGATTGGCTCCATTTTCCACTGGATTGTCTTGATGTATGTTATTTATTGTAGAAGATTTACCTTTGCTCTTCATTCTTCCCTGCATTTCCATTCTACCCGGGATCATATTTTATCTACCAGGAAACTCCCTTTGGTTGTATTTCTTTTATCACCTGCTGACAATAAATTCTCCAACATGCATTTGTCTGAAAGCAGCTTCATTTCACCGTTGTGCAGGAAGCTTATTCGCTCTAGCTTTGAAACTCTAAGTACTATTTTTCTTTCTGTGTCTTAAAGATGTTGTCCCTTTGTCTCTGACTTTTTGTGTGTCTTTAGAGAAGCAGCTGTTTGTCTTATGCCCCTTGGAACACACTCTCTTTTTGTCCTCTGAGTCCTTATTTGTCTTTAGTGTCTGTTAGTGCTAATGCATCCAAGGTAGATTTCTTTGCATGTCCTCTGCTTTGTGAGTCTAACACTTGATTTTACTCATCAGTCTTGAGAAATTCTTGGCCAGGGGCTCTTCAAACATTATTTCTGTTCCATCATCCCTACTCATTTCAAGACTTGAGTTACAGATATTACATCTTTTTCACCAGGTCCCATCTGCCTCCTACATTCTTTTCTGTATTTTCTGTCAGTATTTCTCTATGCTTCAGTGTTATCTGTTGCTTTGCTAAGTCACTAGTCCTCTTTTCTGCTATTGTAACCTGTTGTTAAGTTCATGTACTGAGTTCATTTCAGCTGAAGTATTTTTCAATGCTAGAGTGATTGTGTGATTTTTCAAGCAGATTCTAGTTTTTATTTTATTAAGCATATTAATCACAGTTACTTTCAAGTCCACACATATAACTCCAAGTCTCCTAGCTTTTAGCACTTGCTTCTGTTTCCTGACATACCTGCAAATTTTTATTAACTGCAAGATAGTGTGCTTGAAAAACTATCAAAAGATAAATTGAGGCTCTGGTGAATTTTATCTTCTTCCAGAAAGGATTTATTTTTGCTTTGGGGTAAAGCAGAGGCCAATTGCCTGGTTTTGCTCAAGGATTGAGGAATTTCAAGCTGAACTTCAGGTTTTGCTGAGCCTGCTCTGTTTTCAATTTACCCCAACTGCCAAAATAGAAGCATTTGAGGACATGAGCTAAAAGTCTGAGTGTGGAACGTCGAACGTCGACCCTTTTCCTGGGCACACCAGGGTTTCATTATATCTGTCTTGCAAACCCATGAGATTTCCAAAAGTCCTGTTTGATCTCCCCGCCTTTTGATCGTGGCTTTCAACTCAACCTCGCATGCTCTCAGCTCTAAGTGGCTTGCAGTTGTCAAACATCTTAAGAGGGAAGACACAGCAGAAGGTGGACTAACATCAAAGGACTCTTTCTCCTGACCCTGGTTCCAACGTTTGGTCTGCCTCGGTAGCTCTTGGATGTTTTCAGATGCATGAGTCTGGTTGTTTATGTTGGTGCTGGTGATGACTATGATTGTGGGGTTTGTTTTTATTTGGGGCCAGTTTTTCTGGTTGTTCATGGTGAAAACATTTGTTTCTTTTCCATTACTGGGAAGAAAGTCTGAAACACAGCTGTGCTTGTTCTAAGCACCATTTGCTGCCAAAGCTCCAGAACACAGAGCGCCAGAAGAGGACGCTTCCTGGAAGAGAATCCACAAATCCCATTTGCTCTCCCCCGGGACTTACCCAACAGGCACTGTCGCTGACTTGATTTGCCAAGGTTTGGCGGTGCTGGCATTAGAGCCCCACAGAGAGGAAGGCTGTTTGGTCTAAACATGAATTCCAGTGCGAGTCCCAGGAGCAATTGAGGACTACCAGTTTCCTGAGCTGTTCCCTCTTGACTTCTAGCACATAGTAGGTGCTCAGAAATGTTTGATAAGGGGAAAGGAGGTACTTTAAAGAATATGTGACTATATTTGCAGGCTTAGAATAGCCAGGCATGGTGGCGCATGCCTGTAGGTGGTCAGCCTAGGAAGCCACAGCTGGGGCCAGTGATCACGGTTCAAGTCCTGCTGGGGGCACGCAGGGAGACCTAGTGCCAAAAAAATAGCTGGGCGTGGTGGCGCGCCCCTAAACCCAGCTACCTGGGAAGCTGAGGCTGGGGATTGCTTGAGTCTGTGGTATGCTGGGCAACGTGAGCCTGCGGTTCCACGGGCAAAGTTAGCGAGACCTAGTCTCCAAGAGGAGCCCTACATAGCAGCTGTTGACCACAAATATTTCCCCATTTAATATGATAGAAGCATTTCAGACCTTCTGGGTAGGAATAACATTCACATGAACCACTCATGTCAGATAAAGTCAATATCTCTGAGCTGACAACTGGTTCTACCAAAAAAATATATATAATATTTAAATAATCCCCCAATTAACAATAGCAGTAAAGAAATGTGCGACCCCAGTCACACTCCCAATATTTCTTTTATTTACCTTTGAGGCCCCTAATCCTTTCTTCTACTATGTCTAACCCATACACTGAGTTCATTTCAGAGTATTTTTCAGTTGTCATTGATTCTTTTTCTTAGTCATATTCTCTCACAAATGACCTGATATGCATATGTTATCCTAAACTTAAATGGGAAAATTGCAGCTCTGATATTTATATTTTGGTTTTCCTAATTCAGATGCAACTACACTTTGCTTATCGACAACCCCCACACACACACACACACAGGTACTTTCTGCTAGAAAGGTAACTTCCCAACAAGGTGCAGGTGATCCATGCCCTGGCACTGATCTCAGTAATAGGGTGATAGCACCAAGGTCAAGGTCTTGGACGAAATCCAAAATTCTCTTGAGGAGGCTGGAGGCAACACAGAGTAGGGGTTCAGAGTGCAGACCCCCTGGCTAGAACCACAGTCTCTATCCATCCTAGCTCTGGCAGGGCACACACATCTCTTGCCTCTAAACCCTACTTTCCACATCAGAAATTGAAAATTAAAATAGTTCAGCTTGTTGGGAGGATTAAATAACAGAATGTGTACAATGCTTACCAGATGCAAGTCCTGAAGGATGGTTACTAGACAGATTCAATTCTACTTCATCCCCAAAGTCAAAACACTCAGCAAGCATTGACTAAGAGCAGCCCTGGGCTGGGTTGTGGGACAAGACTGAGGAGTAGAATGGGGACAAGACCCCATTCTCACCTTCAAAGAGCTCTCTGGTACTCAGAGGGGATAGACGTGTGAACGCAACCCAAGGAGAAGGGGTGAGGCCACCCACAGATTGAGTGCAGCCTGGGAACCAGGGGTGAGACTAGCTCCTTCCAACAGCCAATCATAATCCTCTACGATTAGATAGGATAGAAAGAGTTTCAAGGGGAAAGAAAGAGAAACAGCAAACAAATGTCACATTCTCATGAAGCTGTTCATTAGATAGGCCAAGAGACTCTGGTGTGACAGGAAAGTAGGACCTGGAGAGAAAGCAAATTCCCTACTGACCCCACCTCATCCAGGATGCTTGCGGGGAAGTCATTTGTCTTACACACAGGAATGTCATGGACTTTGGCAAAAGTACAGTTGACAGTGAATGCAGAGGTTATGATATGCCCCCAGCTGACTTGGAGGTTTATCTTTCCTACCTCCTTTCCTTCACAGGCTTTCTGGAAGCTTCTACAAAAGTGAAGTTTCAAGGTGATGGCCTCACACACTCACATACACACACACACACACACACTCTTTCAAAGGTGATAGTTTTGCCCCTATAAATCTAGAGATAATTCAGGGCTATTCTTTATCCTCTTTGCATCTTCTCATACTCGTTACCAGTGAGAGATGAGGGCTGATGTTCTTGGTAATTTGGTAATTTTGTTCTGTCTTTGCCTACAGACTGGTTCTCCTTGTCATCTAACACATCTTTGTTGGATGTTTTGCCTTGTATGACATTCTCTAAGGACTCGTTCATTCATTAGTTTACTCACACATTCATTACTGAACAGTGTTAAGGACATCGACCTTGGGTGATGACCTCATCAATAACCTGACGATCAGATAAATGTCATGTGCCACCAACTTCAGGTGGTGACGTGACCTTAGGAAAGCTACCCCCCCCTTCCTGTACATCAGTCACCCACAGGGTAATAGCTTCAAGTGTCCCATTGTGAGCGCGCATGAATAACCAGCCATCATTTTCATCACCAAAGGATCACTGGACCAATGACTAGCATCTCAGCAGGATTTAGGAGAGCAAGATTTAAGCTGGTTCTATACATAGCTATGCATCCAATGCCAGCAATTCAGCTAGGCACAAAGCAAGTGTTCAGAAAATGTTTGTCGAATGAATAAATGCTTACCACATGCCTGACCTGCCAGACTCAATGAGTATCTTCTCAAGTGGGAAAAAAAAGGAATTCGGGTTCTAGATGGGACCCCAAAGTGAAGAGGACATTGATGACCAGACTAGTGAAACCCAAATAAAGCCTCAAGTTTACTTCACAGAGATGGGCCTTCTTAGTTTTCACAATTACCATCTCAGGGGGAGAGTATGAGAATTCGCTCAATTAATAGGTTGAAAGAGCTGGGAACTGTTTGTGATACATATAAATGCAGATAAATGTATCACTCTTATTCATTCTCTTATAGATTAACTGGAAAACATAAGCTGTCTACGTTTGCAAGCGGCATCGCAGAAATACATTTATCCATCAAAAAAAATTTAATCATGCGACATTTGCATCCTGATTTTGGGTTCTGAAAAAGCTCAGTCTGCGTCATACATAGTAATTAGTATTCATCTGCCAGGAGCCCAGTACTTGCACACAAGTGACAATTATTGGGGATTTTGATTATCCACACCCTTGCGCATGTCTTGTTAGCCTGCATAATAGGCAAGTCAGGGTGCTGTCTTAGTGTATGATGGGTCTGGTCTAAACTTCTTGAGCTTACAATGCTAAGCCCCAACCCAGCACCTCTCAAGAAAGAGATGGGGTCTGCATGCACACACGTGTACACATACACATATGCCTTGCTGGCTGGGAAACACGGGCAATTTCTAAAGAAGCAATTTGTTCCAGTCACACCTGGCCAGGTTTTCCCATGCTGCAAAGCACAGCAATTAAAATGCATCAGGAAAGCTGCACTGCAATTTGGAGGAAGAATTAGTAATTTATGTCTATAGCCTACAAATTCAGTCATAGTCATGGACTTGGACCATTACAGCCAGGTCATAGAAATAGTGCAACTTCTTTTAGTTTGTGGAAACTGTCATTTCCTTAGATTTTGCCACTTACCATCACTGATGGGCAAAATTAAATTTTTGCACCATGAGCAAAGATGAATGACCCCTCAGTGTCTAATTGGGAGGAAATCCAGGGCCCTTTGTGCTCTGACCACAGGGCTTCACTGGGAAACAGGGAGAGCAGCTTCATGCTTCATCCAATTCCAGACAAGTAAGAGGATGGGGAAAGGGCACTAAAGGTGTGGAACATGGGACCTTCTAGGCCTTGGAGCAGATCTGTGGACTTGGTCTTGGCTGGCTGAGAGGGTCAGTCCAGGGTGTGGTGGTGCACGCCTATAATCCAAGCACTGGGAGGCAAGAGGACAGGGATAGCTTGAGGCTGCGGGTTTGAGACTACCCCGGGCAGCATAGTGAAACCTGTTTCTCGAAAAAGCAATTGGGCACAGTGGCAGGTGCCCGTAATCTCAGCTACCTAGGAGGCTGAGGCTGGGGATTGCTTGAGTTTGCAGGATCAGGACTACCCCAGGCAACATAGTGAGACCTAGTCTGAAAAAAAAAAAGACCACTACAATGTTCTCTTTTCACCCCACATCTAGGTGACTGTCACATACCAGACCCCAGGGGTGCAGACAAATAAAGCAACCCTGGGCTTAATAGCTCTGGCAAGTTCTCTGCATCCACAGGAACCCTGGCCAAAGAGTATCGCCTTCTCCAGACTCCCCGGCTAAGTCAAAACACTCATGCTTTGCTTCCAGGTCAAGCGGAGTCCTCTAGTCCATCTGCCTCACAAGACTGGGAGGATTTGTGAGGACAGAGGCTGGGGCTATGTTTTCTCCAGCCCTGGCACACATCCTGTCATATCGTAGGTGTTTTGTGGAATAAGGGGAGAGAAAAACGAAGAAAGGGAAAATACAACCAGCAGATCCCTGTGTGGCCATCAGTTCCTGCTGTGACGATGCTGTATGACAACCACCACGTCTCATGGTTTAGAGAAGCGTTTTTTTTCTCAGCCAGTATCTGCGGGATGGCCGCACCCTGGGCTGTGGCGGTCTAGCCCCAGGCTGCAGGTTGCATTCGGGTCCACTGCATGGGAAGTGGCTTCTCAGAGCATGTTCTGGTCACAGCAGGGAGCAGAAATAGAAGATTCAAACTTAAATCACAGCAGCACATTTAACAGCTCCACTTGAATCACATCCACTGATACCTCATGGACCGAATCAAGTCACATCGCCAAGTCCAATAGCCAAAGGCAAGAAGGGATCCATCTCTGTTGGGGTGCAGAGCAGAGTGGCATCATGGGAGCTCTGCATAAAAAGCACACAGGGGTGGAGAGAAGTACAGAAGAGGGGAGCAGTGCAGAACTAGTCCCCAAATCTGGGTTCCCTGAATTCCACCCCTCTCTGACTGTGACCTCAGGGCAGTATGCAAACACCCAGTGCCTCCACTTCCCCATTTGTCAAATGGACATAGCAATAACCCTGATTCCAAGAGCAGCCTCCTCGGGTGATCTAATAAAATCAGTCCATGCAAAGCATTTAGCTCAGGATACCGTCACCGCAGGAGCCTTGTAAACGTTAACCATCAGTTTAATCCTCTCTTCCCTGCCTTGGAGCCCAGCCCAGAAAACACCAGATGCTTCCCAGCCCCTGTGTCTTACCTAGGGCATCCCCCGCCCTGGTCAGATTCCCCAGTCGCCCCCAGTTAGCTCACATCTTCTCCCAGGAGTAGGACTCCTTTGTTCACTGAGATCTTTAGGAACTGTTCAGAGGGCCCCAGGCCAGCAAGCACACACCAGGCACCAACACCAGGGCTGACATTGTCACAGCATCACCAAAGTCACTCTGCCCATAAAGAAGGTGTCTGGGTGATGGATGGCTGCAGGCACGGAGCTGCAAGATGCCACCCGGACCATCCATCTCTTCCCTGGGAGCCAGAAGGCAGCGTGAAGGGAAAATGTGCTAGTGGGAGTCAACTGCGCTCCTGTATAAAGGCGAGAGCAGGTCTGCAGTTCGAGTTGTCAACCTGATCAAGAAAGATTCACAAGATAAAACGCAGGCCGGCACCTACTAGGGGACATTCCCAGGTTCATTTCATTAGACTCAAAGAGGATGAAGTTGAGCCAAGTTCAGACATCAGCCGGTCTGAGTCTAAAGCACAGGGCAGAAAGCTAGTTCCAGAAGGAAAGTTCCAGTAGGACTGTGGAAAGGTGTCCACAGTCCTACAGCGAGTTTGGGGACAGAATTTATCCTCTGTAAGGACTCATTGGCCAGCATTAGGTATCAAAGGGGGCGAAAGAAAATGTCCTCCAAGACAGGGAGCATTTTTTTTGTCCCCAAACAGATATTCATTAACAACTGAAAGATCACCATATCTTATCATGGGGGTGATGCTTGGCTGACATTGGAAAATTCTCCTCCGTGGACGGTGATCCCCGCAAGAACATATTCCAGCTATGTCCCCAACCCAGGGTGGGTGCGCTAAGAGCAGCCTCTTTAAAGCCAAGCCCCAACTTCACAGTTTCCACTCAACAGTTCTTGGCTGAGGGTCTGGTTGGTGCCAGGCATGAGCTTCTTTAGACGCAGACACCCAGTGGGCACACGACAGAGAAGGTTGCTGCCCTGGTAGCTGGCATCTTAGTGGAAAAGCCAAGGACATGCCTTAATCAGTTAGAGAAGGTCCCGCTGAGAAGGAAATAGAGTGGTTGGCAGAGAGCAGGATGGGAAGGTACGTGGGAGGAACGGTTTCATCAGGCGCTATTCAGAAGACCTGGCAAGGAAGAGGACCCATCGCATCCAGCAGAGGCAAGAGTGGGATGGCACATGGCACTCAGAGCTCAGACTCTACCACAGAACTGAGCGACCACCCTGGCAGGAGCCAGAGGGTGTGTTCATGAGAGGTCACAGGCTTCCTTGCTCAGACCACTGGGACCAGCCTGTCTGCAAAGACCAGTTTCCTACAGAAGAGCAGGCTGTGACTCTAAGACCCAGGGCATCTGGGTGTCTGAAAGGGCTTCCCCTTGTTCTTAGCCAACCTGGGCAGAGATCCTGTTGTGTTACTTCCCTATGTTGGGTCCTATTGATGGATAGTGATTACGGGCTGATGGTGATGGTGATGGTGATAGTGGTAGTGGAAGTGACACTAGTGATGGTGATGGTGCTGATGGTGATGGTGCTGATGGTGGTGGGGATGCTGGTGGTGGTGGTAATGGTGGTTGTGGTGATGGTGATGGTGATAATGGTGGTAGTGGTGATAGAGGTAATGACGGTGGTGATGGTGGTGACGGTGTTCACCGCAGTGATAATGACAACCAGTCATATATGATTATTCCTAGGACTGTTAAAACCCTACACATTTATACAACTAAGGGTTCCATCTCCTTGAACCCCTAGAATTTGGGACTGATCTCTCTTCCCCTTTTGTTCCTCAACCAGTCTTCAGGTGACATACGAACAAATTACATCTCCTCACCTGAAACCTATACAGTGTCTGAAAACACCTATGGGTTCCATTTTAAAATCTCTCTGTGCCCCCTCAGCTTCCATGTCTCACAAAGATTTCAAGATCCACCTCTCGCCTCCCGCACATCCCTCCAGTTACTGAGGGTCCTTTCTCTTCCAAAGGAACTAGGGTTGAATTCATCCCAGGGAAGGTGGCCTGCCTTCCTGAGGGCCCATTCACACCTGCATTTTACCTAAATCCCAAGGCTGCAGTATTGTTTGCTTTTATGAGGCTTCTGAAAGAACTTTCTGCAACAGGGAAACTGGGTCACCTACAGGAGTGAGAACTGAGCTTGAAAACAGTGAAAGTATGGTATCCGTGGCCTTCATGCTGCTGTGACAGAACCCCACAGGAAGAGTCCTGTGAAAAAGAGTTGACATGGACTTTACTCTTAGCCACCTTAAAGCAAAGCTGTATTTGGAACGTACATTTTTTGCAGTTTTCTTTCTTTCAATACAATAGCAATATTAACCTTTGAAAGGAAGTGGAGAAACTTCGATGATAAATATTCTTTGTCTCCCGACCTATTCCCTTTGAAACCCAAACTTGAAAAAAACAGCAAATGAGAAGGAAGCTATTTTAACTGTCACCTCAATATTAAATAGAATCTGTCACCCTCGTCAGCCTTGTATCACCTTAAAAGACTTGATTTGAGCAAGGGAAAATTTACAGCCATTTATTTCTGTAACATACACAAGTTCCCTGGAGACTTTTAACTCTTAAAACAAAGATAAATCTTCCTTTCTCATTTGCAGAGCCTGATTATTTCTACTCATTAATAAGAGGAGCCGTCAGTATCACTCTAATCAGTTCCCCATGTCACTTCCCTCCTGTGTGCAAACACTTGTCCAAAGGGGACTTGGAAATAGAAAAAAGATAATGTAGAAGAAAATTGTTGGGAGACCCAGACATACAAGTGGGATTTGCACATTGATTTATTCTTGTCCTGTGCGTGGAACAGGAGACTTGAGCATGAAAAGGGGGAGTACATTCAGAACTGCCACCAAACTGACAAAGACCCTGCCTGTGCTCCTGGTAGGGATGGGTAGTGTCTGCTGGAGGTCCTGGCCTGCCCAGCTGTGTCAGACCAGCATGGTATACTCAGGCCATGAGTCAGAGCCCGCAGCCCTAACCAGCTTCAGGAGGACTTGCTGAAGGTCTTAAGGAATAAATGACACATAAGTGTAGCCCCGGTACAGCAGCTTTAGGAAGGTGCAGACACTGGGTCAGAACCAGAATCTTTTTTCAAAAAAATAAAACCATCTGGAAGTAGAGAAAGAACATTATCCAAACCAAATCAGGGATCTCACCACTCCCCTCCCCCCACGTGTCCCTACAAGTCTCTAGCAACCCAGGCAGCCGCCACTCCAGACTACTGGTCCCCCCAGGGAAGCCCCTCAGGGTCAACGTGGCCTCTTCTCTTGCACCCCAACAATCAACCCTCCAGCAATCCCTGGGAGCATGCATCAAAACACCCTGAGATCTGGGACATGTCCCTGGTTAGGAGACCACATCACAGCTGTGCTCGCTCCTTCCAGATGGGGGTCCCGAGTCTGCTGCTAGTCCACGTGATCTGTTATCAACACACGGCCAGGGAAGCCCTTGACCTTACATGTCCATCAAGAGCTCCCTCCATCAGGGCCTCCCTGGGCCTCTCATCTCACCCTGAATGAAAGCCGACCTCCTCCAAAGGCCTACAAGTCCCGAGAGCTCCAGACCCCACCCCAGGACCTCACCAACCTCGCTTCCTCCTACTTCCTGCCCTCCCCCCCTGCCCATTCCCTCTGGAAACCAGTATAGTTTTCAGGGTCTGAGAATTCTCCCTGCTGGTCTTCATCAGTGTGTTCTTGGATTCCTCATCTTCCACCAAGAAGTGAAACCATCTGGTACCTTTCTCTTTCTGGCTTATTCCACTTGCCTCGAGATCTGTCCATTTTGTCCCAAAAGGCTCCATTTCATCACAGTGGTGGAAGAGTGTTCATCTTAGTAGCTGAACCATGCTCCACTGAGCGGCTACTCCACAGCTGCCTTGTCCAGCTGTCTGTCCTCGGGCACCGAGGCTGGTTCCTTGACTTGGCTACGTGTGGGGTACTCCAGGAGTATTACCGTATTTTTCAGGTAAGTACCTCGCTGTGAGATATGACTGGATGCTATGGAATAAGCTTTATATGAAATGTCCGCACTGTTTCCCAGAGGCCGCCACCAACTACACTTCCAGTCGTGGAAGACAGTTTCTTTTTCTCCACATCCTCCCCAACATTTGTTGCTTCCGATCTTTTAATCCAGGCCACTCTCCCAGGGCTGAAGGACGATCTCAATGTGGTTTTGATTTGTTTCCCTTAATTTTCAAAGTTCTCAACGTGCAGTTTTAATACTCACGTCCTAACCCCTCTCAAGCCTGCCACCATGATTCACTTTGAAATTTCGGTCCCTTTGAAGTGGGTTTCCTTTGAGGGACTTCCCCAGCGTTGGCTATGTGGGTCACACATCTGAGATGGAGAAACCCAGGGCTGGGCTGGGCCTGGGGTGCAGGGAGCTCATGGAAGACTCAGCTGCTACTACCATTCTAGATGCTCTGTTCTCATCCCTCCAACCTGCCCACTTGACCCACCAACTCCCCAAGTTAGCTATGAAGTCTGAGCCACGAGGCTAGACCAGCCCATGTTCTGAGCGATAACTTGGAGAAATAAAGTAGCACAACTTGGAATCTACCCAAAGGATACAAGACACTCATTGAAAACGACACCTGGGATGTTTATTGCAGTGCTATTACATTAGCCGCGATATGGAAACAACCCGAATGCCCCCAAACAGATGAACGGGTCAGAAAGCTGTGGTCTATGTTCACCATGGAATATTATTCATCAATCACAGAAGACAAACGTATGTCATTCGCAGCAACATGGATGGAGCTAGAGGGAATCATGCTAGCAGAGATAAGCCAGAAAGACAAAGAAATACGGGATGGTCTCACTTATAGGAGGGATAGAGGGAAAACAAACAAACGGACAAGAACAATTTAAAACTGTCAACAGAACTGAAGCATAGAGCAAGGGAGGGGGAGGTAGAGTTAGGGGAGAAGGAGGGCACGTAGAGTACACACAGCACCAGGGTGGGGGTCTGGGAGGAAAGGAGGAGGCAGCAGAGA
>PVHY01023812.1:0-20455 GCA_004024945.1 Uropsilus gracilis
ATGGGGGCCAAGCCCCGCCCTCCCTGCCGCTCGCCCTCCCTGCCACTCACCCTCCAGCTCCTGGCCCCGGGTCCTCCACTCCAGGCTGATGGGGGCCGCCCCGTCGTGGATGAGGCATTTGAAGCTGGCATCCTGGCCCTGCTGCACGGTGCTGCTGGGCGGGTCAATGGAGATGACGGGGCTCCTGAGGCCTGGGGGAGGGATCAGAGGGCTGGGCTCAGCGGGCCTGGGAGCGTGGTGCCCCTGCCCCAGCCCTCCCCGCTGCCATCTGCCACTCACGGTAGGAGGACCCCGCGCTGGGTGGGACGGTGACGGAGAAGGAGGCCTCCTGCTCAGGCCCTGAGTCGCCGGCCACGCGGCACACGTACTCTCCGGAGTCAGCGGGGGAGACGTGGTGGATGCGTAGCCGGGAGCCATGGGTCTGTCCGGGGGAGGCGGGGCTGCCGTTAGGCCGGAGCACTCAGGCCAGGGCAAGGCTCTGAGTTCTCAGGGGACCTCAGGGCTCCAGCCGGTGGGGACAGGGGACCCCTGGAAGCCCCACCCACTTCACAGAGCAAACAGGTGCAGGAAATGATGCAACGGCAGAGTCAGAAGCCCCAGGTCTCTGGACTCCCAGGCTGGCGAGCTCTGCCCCCCAAAGTGTTTTATCCCACAGGGTCCCCAAGCCGATGTGGGAGGGCAGGTGGGTTCTCTGCCCTAGATCCAAGCTCTGCTGGATGCTGTACCTGGTGCCGGGCGGGGAGGCTGCCCCCGCGCTTGTGCCACGTGACCTGGGCGTGGGCCTGTCCGGGCACCACACAGTTCAGGTCCAGAGTCTGTCCCTCAGCCACGTGGGAGGAGGCGGCCTCAATGTAGATGGGCTGGGCCAGTCCTGGGGCTGTGGGCACAGACAGCGGGTGAGGGAGGGAGGCAAGTTTCTTGGGGCTGGACACAGTGGGGGCAGTGTGCCAGCTGGTTCTTCCGGAGGGCAGCGGTGCAAAAGGATAACAGGACTGCATTCCATGGACCTGAGAGGGGTCTGTGTTCCTTGGGGGGGTGTCAAGGTGCCAACCATACTGAGGCCTAGGGCTGGTTCCAGTTGGGGGTGGGGGGTCTAGCAGACCTTTCCACTGCCCATCACTCACCAGGAATGGGGCCTGGGTTAGCGGCCTCGATGGTGACCAGGACAGAAGCCTTCAGAGTACCTGAGCTGCCCGTCACTTGGCACGAGTACTCGCCGGAGTCGGCTGGGGACACCTGGTTCAGCCTCAGCAGGGGACCGTGGACCTGGCAGATGAGGCGGGTGAGCTGGGGGACCACTGGACAGGGCCTCAGAGACCCAAAGCCTCCAGTCTCTGTCTCCCAGGACAGGGCTGTATCATATGTGGGCATCCTGTCCATGATGACTCCCTCAGCATCAGACCTTGTGACACATGTTGACTTGGACGTTCTTCTGGTAGAAGGAAGTCCAGTATCTTTTTTTTTTTTTGAGACTAGGTCTCGCTATTTTTGCCTGTGGAACCGCAGGCTCTCGTTGCCCAGGGTACTACGGACTCAAGCAATCCCCAGCCTCAGCTTCCTAGGTAGCTGGGATTACAGGTGCACACCACCACGCCCAGCTATTTTTTTGGAACTAGGTCTCGCTAAGGGCCCCAGGCAGGACTGGAACTGCAATCCCTAGCCCTGGCCGCTTCATAAGCTGAAGCTTACAGGCACGAGCCACCATGCCCGGCCTGGAAGTCCAGTATCTTGAGGAAAAGGTCTACTGATTGGCATCAAGGTGGTGGTGCCAGGGTGGCCCTGTCTTGCCCAGCCTGTTCTTGGCTTCCTGACCCCAGTTAGCTCCCGGCACAGTTTTCCCAAAGTCCCAGATATTGGGGTCACCTTCTCTCCCAAGCTGCATTTAGGTAGGAATGCTAGGACAGGAATTGGGAGTGCCCACATTCTGTCTTCTCAAGCCCTCGTACCTGGTGCCGGGGCGGGAGGCTGTCTCCACGTCTGTGCCATGTGACCTGGGCGTGGGCCTGCCCGGGCACCACACACTTCAGGTCCAGGGTCTGTCCTTCAGCCACATGGGAGGAGGAGGTCTCTATGCGGATGGGTGCGGCTCCGCCAGGGGCTGGGGCACAGGAGAGGTCCGTGAACGAGTTGGCACTCCCATCCTGTGCTCTCAGCCCTGCCCTAACATTCCCAGATGTGCAGACCAGAGATCACCTGCAAAGGTGGCCTCTATTCCCCCCAACCCAGCCCCCTGGGGCCTGGAACAGATGGGTTAACCTGAGGGGTAGCGGTCTCTCATTCTCCTGGTGCCACCCAGACAAGGGCCCCAATACCTCCCTCTCCTATGCCAGCACTTGGGGCCTGGTACCAGGGCACAGATCACTAATGTTCCCCAAACTCAAGTGGTGTGGGGCTAAGAACTAGACTCTGGGGCCAGACAGCTGGCTCTGCCACATACTAGCTGTCTCACTTGGGGAAGCTCCTTCACTTATGCCTCAGTTTCCCCAGATATAAAATAGTGGGAACACAGCAGGGTCCAGCAGCTGGTAAGTGGCACGCTGCACCTGTTCCTTAGTGGTTCCCACACTATTGTGACTTGCCATGTGTTTCCTGTGACCATTACTTTGTGTTTTCCTTTCAGCTGATTCACTGAAAAATCCACTGAACAGGGAACAATATCATGAAGCCATCACAAGTTTGATGGGTGGCGATTCTTTCCCCCTAACATGCTGCTATTCATATAAAAGACCTTCATGAGGGCCCCACCTCAGCTCACATCTGCCCAGATGCCTAGTCTGCAGGGGGCTCATGGGATGATGGAAAGAGGAAGGAAGTGAAACAGGGAGAGGTGACATCCTTGGAGTTCCAGAGTGGACACCTCCCTGGAGATGAACTCCACGGGGCCTGGCTCCTGGTCTCTCCCTGCTAGTCTCCCTCCCAGTCCCACCACAGGGACCCTCACCAGGGGCAGGAGCAGCGCCAGAGCTGGAGGCCTCGATGGTGACCAGGACCGAGGCCTCCAGAGGGCCAGAGCCGCCCATCACGCGGCACACGTACTCGCCCGAGTCAGCCGGGGTCACCTGGTTCAGTCGCAGCAGCGAGCCGTGGGTCTGAGTGGGGCAGGACGGGAGACAGCAGCAGAATGAGGCGGCCGCTGGGCTCTGGGAAGGCTCTGCCAGGGTCTCCCCTCCGTGCACTCTTAGGGGCTCCCAGCCTCCTCCTTTCTGGGCAGAGCTTGTGGGCTGATGCTAGCCAGGCCCTTCACCCAGCCGCCCTCCCACCAGCTGCCTCAGTACCTGGTGGTGAGCAGGAAGGCTGCCTCCACGCTTGTGCCACGTGACCTGGGCATGGGCTTGTCCAGCGACCAAGCAATTCAGGTCCAGAGTCTGCCCCTCGGCCACATGTGAGGATGATGACTCGATTCTGATGGGCACGGCAGGGGCTGAGGGCACAAAAACAGCGAGTTGGTCTTTGGTTAGAGTAAGATTCGGGGACATCAGAGTTGGCGGGAGATTCCTCAGAGAAACGCCCCCCTCAAGGGCATAGCAACTACCTGGCGAGATCTAACAGGTGAACCTTATGAACACTTGTCGGAACACATGCTAACTCATTTCGGTCTCACAAACTTTGTAAACTTTCTGTTACGACAGAAATGCTCCACTAGGCTGGGCATGGTGGCGCATGCCTGTAAGCAGCAGCCTAGGAAGCCATGGCCGGAGCCAGGGATCGCAGTTTGAGTCCTGCTGGGGGCAATGTAGCAAGACCTAATTCCAAAAAATCTATCTAGGTGTGGTGGCGTGTACCTGTAATCCCAGCTACCTGAGAAGCTGAGGCTGGGGATTGCTTGAGTCTGTGGTACCCCGGGTTACCCCGGGCAATGTGAGCCTGTGGTTCCACACCCAAAAAAATAATAAAAAAATAGTCCACGAGCTGCACTGCCTTTGGCTATCCAAGGTCACCAAGCAACTGGAATGTGAGCATTTAATCTAAATGCAACAGCTACACCTGGCTGGTGGCCACCACACTGACAGCACCATGGGGTTGGCCTGGTTGACGTCACCATGTCACTGTGGAAACCCAAGCGGAGAAAGAGAGTAACTCCAGGTTCCTTGGTGGTGCAGGTGGACCTGAACCCAGCCTCCTCTGCAGAGCACTCGCGCTGGACCACTGCCCACGTCTGTGGGCTCTGACTCCAGGACTCTCCCCAGGGAGTCTCCTGGCCCCTTTCTGGCCTGGCTAGACTCACCGGAAGGGCTGCCAGTCGCAGGGGAGACTGAGACCACGATGGAGGTCTCCTGGGCGTCGATGTTGTTGTTGGCCCGGCACACGTATTCGCCAGAGTCGGCCACAGACAGCTGGTGCAGTCGCAGGCGTGAGCCGTGGGTCTGGGGGCAGCAGAAGAGAGGGTCTGGCGGTCACTGGCTTGGGCCCCCTCATCAAACCACATTAGGAATCAACTCTGTCTCCCCAGTGTGGGAAGACAACTGCCTCAGGATCCCAGCTGAGGCCTCAGGTTCTTCAGGACTTCCCGGGCACTGCCCACCCCGAGGGGCAGTCGTTCTGTCCCACGGCGAGGGCGCCACACCGTACCTGGTGGCGGGCGGGAAGGCTGCCCCCACGCTTGTACCACGTGATGGTGGCCTGGGTCTGCCCGGCAATCACACAGTTTAGCTCCAAGCTCTGTCCTTCTACCACTGTGGGGGACGAGGACTCGATCCTCATTGGTGGGGAGACACTGGGCACTGGGGAGACAGAGAGACGGGCCACATGAGCAGCATCAGACAACCGTGGCACAGGGTGCAGGGATCCTCTGCCTCCCCCGCACCCTCTGCCCAGGCCCCCCGCCCTCTGCACTGGCCTCACCGTGTGAGGAGCTGCTGCCCTGGATGGTGATAACGAGCGAGGTCTCCTGGGAGCCGGCACCATTGCTGACGTGACACACATACTCGCCCGAGTCTGCCGGGGTCACCTGGGGGATCCGCAGCCGGGAACCCACGATCTGAGGGAGAGCAGGTGGGGCGGGTGGGGGTGGTGCCACCATGCTTCAGAGCCACTGTCCTGGTGCCTGAGGCCAGCCACCAGCTCCTCCAGAACACCCTCAGTGGCCTTCCTGAGGCTCCAGGCTGGGGGTGGGGGGGGATGACTGTTCTCACCCCTCAGCCCTGCAGAAAGTTCCCTGGGCCTGGGCTCTCCAATGATGTCCCCAGGCTACTCTTTTTTTTTTTTTTCCTGAGACCAGGTCTCATTATGTTGCCCAGGGAACCACAGGCTCATGTTGCCTGGGGTAC
Source organism: Uropsilus gracilis (assembly GCA_004024945.1). NCBI lineage: Eukaryota > Metazoa > Chordata > Mammalia > Eulipotyphla > Talpidae > Uropsilus > Uropsilus gracilis. The sequence continues at coordinate 5,268 of PVHY01023812.1, forward strand.
CCCAGACTCAAACGATCCCCAGCCTCAGCCTCCCAGGTAGCTGGGATTACAGGTGCGCACCACCACACCCAGCTATTTTTTTGAGACTAGGTCTCGATATGTTGCCCTAGGTAGGTCTTGAACCTGTGGACTCAAGCAATTCCCAGTCTCAGCCTCCTGTCCTAGGCTTGGAATTAAAGCCGCGCACTATCCGTGGCCGGCTCCCCAGCTACTCTTAAACTATCATCACCACGAACCCCCTCGCTCAGGGCGCCATCCTCCCTCCATCTGGAATCCTCAGCACCAGGCCAGGTTCTTGGCGACGGCGGGTTTTCAGGGACACTCAGTGCTCTGTTTAAGTGCTGGGTGAAGGGCAGTGGGCCCTAGCTCTTATCCTGAGCATCTGTCCCAGGCACATACAGAAAGCAGGCGGATGTTTGCTGAATGACTGTACGAGCGCTGTGGTACCTGGTTTCAGCCCTCCATGCCTGCCTGCTGTCTCCATACCTGGTGCCGGCTGGGAAGGCTGCTTCCACGCTTATACCAGGTGATGGTGTGGGGGGCCTGGCTGGCCACCAGGCAGTTGAGGTCCAGCATATGCCCGTTGGCCAGGGATGCTGAGGAGGACTCGATGCGGACGGGGTACACCACACTCTGGACTGTGGGGTGAGGTAGGAGGCAGAGTGTGTTTGTAGCTGAGGGTGGATGGGCACAGGGCCACTAACAGTCCCCTCTCCTGTGCTATGGCCCCGAGACACTCACCTTGGGAGGAACTGAAGCGCTGCTGGATGGTGACAAGGACAGAGGCTTCCTGGGTGCCTGAGCTGCTCACCACGCGGCACACATACTCCCCGGAGTCGGCGGGGGTCACCTGGGGCAGCCGCAGCCTGGAGCCATGCACCTGAGAGGTGGTGGGGTGACAGGTTCAGGACCAGTCCTGGGCCCTCCCACGAGACTCACCACTTGTTTTTTGTTTTGTTTTTTGAGACTGGGTCTCGCTATTTTTGCGTGGAACTGCAGGCTCATGTTGCCCGGGGTACCACGGACTCAAGCCATCCCCAGCCTCAGCTTCCCCGGTAGCTGGGATTACAGGCGCGTACCACCACGCCCAGCTATTTTTTGGGACTAGGTCTCGCTGTGTTGCCCCGAGAGGGACTCGAACCGCGATACCCAGACCCAGCTGCAACTCCATAGGCCGTCGCTTACAGGAACATGTCACCGAGCCCGGCAGAACCACCACTTGTGACCTTTCCATTCCCCTGGGAAGCGGTGGGGGACCCTGTCCAATGGGTCAGGTGAGGTGGGCAGTGTGAGCATACTTGACAGCTGAGAGCACTGAGGAGCAGGGAAGCCGAAGGCGGCTGGGAATCATGCAGCAGGCAAACAGCTGCACAGCCTGAATGCTAAGCTTGTGCTCCTTCTTCTGCAGCCACAACAATCCAGCTCCGCCCTCCCGCTTCGGCTCCCCCTCCTACCTGGTGCCGGGCGGGGAGGCTGCCCCCACGCTTGTGCCACGTGACCTGGGCATGGGCCTGTCCAGAAACCAGGCAGTTCAGATCCAGAGTCTGCCCTTCGGCCACATGGGAGGAGGAGGACTCGATCCGGACTGGGGGGATGACCCCCAGCGCTGGGGACAAAGGGCTCAGAGTCAACCCCTGCTAGAGGGGAGGAGGGTGGAAATGGGGGTCATTGGTCCCAGAGGATCCTGCCCCTGCTGGATTGGGGCGCCCGCCCTGGCTGGGTGCCTTGCTCTTCCCTCCACCCAGCACAACTCACCAGGCACAGAGCTCGCGGGCTCAATGGAGACAAGGACGGAGGCTTCCAGGGGCACTGAGCCGCCCACCACCCGGCACACGTACTCGCCCGAGTCGGCTGGCGTCACCTGGTTCAGTCTCAGCAGGGAGCCGTGGGTCTGGCCGGAACAGAGGGGAGCTCAGAGGGGGCTCTTGTGAGACTCCAGTATCTATAACCTGCAACCTTCGCTCTGACCCCTGGGCCAGCAGGGGGAGTGAGTGTCTTACCCCAGGAGTTGGAGGTGGGAAGGAGGAGCCATGGGGGCCTGGGCAGACACTAATATCTCCATTCTTTTTTTTTTTTTTTTTTTTGAGGCTAGGTCTTGCTATTTTTGCCCGTGGAACCGCAGGCTCTCGTTGCCCGGGGTACCATGGACTCAAGCCATCCCCAGCCTCAGCTTCCCAGGTAGCTGGGATTACAGGCGAGCGCCACCACGCCCAGCTATTTTTTTTTTGGAACTAGGTCTCACTACGGGCACCAGGCGGGACTCGAACCGCGATCCCTAGCCCCGGCCGCTTCATAGGCTGAAGCTTACAGGCATGAGCCACCGTGCCCGGCCGTCTTTTTTTTTTTTTTTGAGATCAGGTCTCGCTATGTTGCCTGGGGTAGTATTGATCCCAGGTAGCGGGGATTACAGGCGCCTGCCACCATGCCCAGCTACTTTTTCAAGCCCAGGTCTCGCTATGTTGCCTGGGGTAGTCTCGAACCCGCAAACTCAAGTAATCCCTGGCCTTTTGCCTCCCAGCGCTTGGATTACAGGTGCACACCACCACACCCGGCTTCACTAATATCTCCATTCTAAGACTAATGTCCCTGAAGCCAAGACACATGTTGTACTGAATAACCCCACAACTACAAATGGTGGCTTTTCCCCTTAGAGAGCCACAAAACCATGCCATCACAGCACCCTAAATTCTATAAAATACAGCAATCATGGCTCATGGGATTATGGCAATACTCACAGCTCAGTGCCTCTCTAGGAGTCAGAGTTCTGAGCACTTTGTACATATACTAATTCATTTTAACCATAAGACAGTTCTATCAGGCAGGTTCCTTATTACCATTTTAGATGCTGATAGGCAGAGAGATTTAGGAACTTGTTCAAGATCACAAGCTGCTAAGTAGCAAAAGCAGGATTCACCCCAAGTTGACCAGACCTGAAGCCTCCTACCTGGGCAGTGGGGTCCAGGTCCCACCCATCTCAGAGGAACTTCTGATTCTCCCCACCCTTGACCTACACCAAGTTGACCAGAACTGAAGCTTCCTACCTGGGCAGTGGGGTCCAGGTCCCCCCCATCTCAGAGGAACCTCTGATTCTTCCCACCCTTGATCTACACCCACCACTCAGGGTTCCCTTTCTTATCGTGGTTCACCCACTGTACCTGGTGCCGGGCGGGGAGGCTGCCCCCACGTTTGTGCCATGAGACTTGGGCGTGGGCCTGTCCGGCCACCACACAGTTCAGGTCCAGGGTCTGCCCTTCTGCCACGTGGGAGGAGGAGGACTCGATGCGGATGGGCTGGGAGCCGCTGGGAGCTGGGGCAAGAGTCATGGGTCATTCCAGCTCTCGGTAGCTGCCCCTCCCCTCCCCCACACTCCTCCTTCCCGCGTCGCCACGCTGCCCCATCACTCACGGTAGACGAAGTTGGCCCCTTGGGTCCCTGAAACTGTGACCTTGAAGGAGGCCTCCACACCATTGCTGGCCCGGCAGACGTACTCGCCTGCATCAGCTGGTGAGGCATGGAAGATGTACAGCCGGGAGCCGCGAACCTGCAGCCGTGGGTCAGGGTATGAGTGGGAGGTTTCCCAGAGGCCAGGGAATACCCCATCCCCACAGTCCAGAGCTTAGCCCTGGGTGGCCCCCTGCAACTTTCTTGCCTCTATGTACCTGGTGCCGGGCAGGAAGGCTGCCCTCACGCTTGTACCACGTGACCTGGGCGTGTGCCTGTCCAGCGACCACGCAGTTCAGGTCCAGGGTGTGTCCCTCAGCCACTATGTTGGATGAAGATTCGATTCTGACAGGTCCTGTGGCTGTGGGGACAGGGGCAAAGGTCGCTGATGCCCCCTAAGAGAGGGCAAGAACTGCCCACACTTTTGGGGGTTTGGTGGTCTGAGCTGGTGGTCCTTAGTGGGCAAGCCCGCAGGGGAGAGAGAAGCTGGGGGCAAGTGTTGCAGAGGGGAGTAAGAAGAGGGAAAGAGGGTACACGAGGTTGAGAGCGAGAAAAAGGAGGCAGCAGAAAACCAAAACAAGGAAAAACCAGCGATGTGGCAAGAGAGCAACGATGGGAAGATGGTGGGCGGCTCAGAGCAGCCTGGGCCGGCCTGCTGCCAGCTCCAAGGTGGGTCACGCCTGTCAGCAGGCGGTGCCCAGGACATCAGCACTTCGCAAGGCTCTGCCTATTCCTGCGCTGGCAGTCACTCACCAGACTGGGAGCCGGCGGGCTCGATAGAGACCAGCACGGAGGTCTCCAGGGGCCTGGAGCCGAGGACAACTCGGCAGAAGTACTCGCCCGAGTCGGCAGGAGACACTTGGTGCAGCCTCAGCAAGGAGCCGTGGGTCTGAGCACAAACAGCGGGTCAGAAGGGGCCAGCGAGTTCTTCTCCAGCCCTCCAGCTGGTGAGTCAGGGGGGCGCTGTACCTGGTGTCGGGCCGGGAGGCTGCCTCCGCGTCTGTGCCATGTGACCTGGGCGTGGGCTTGCCCGGGCACCACGCAGTTCAGGTCCAGGGTCTGCCCTTCGGCCACGTGGGAAGAGGAGGACTCGATACGGATGAGCTGGGTGTTGCCTGGAACTGGGGTACAGGGGGGGAGCGGGTTAGAGGCCTGGGCTTGTGACCCCGGCAGCCATGAGCAGGAGGCCCTGGGACATGACCAGGTGCTACCTGGGAAGGCAGGTGGGAGTCCTTTCTGGCTCTTTTGCCTCAGCATGGCCTGTCAGTCCCCAACTAGGAAGAGGAGACCCATCTGCCCACCCATGACCTCTGGGTCTGTCCTGAGCAGCGCTGGCCTGAGGAAACCGAGTCCTCCAGGCTGGTGTCACGGATGCGGCCAGTACTGTTCCCACCCCCTGCTGAACAGCGAGTGCTGTGTGCTGACACCACACGGTGGTGGTGTTGACTCCATTTCACTGAGGCCCTGAGTGGAAAATAACTCAATTCAAGGCTGATAGGGGCTGAGTCACCCAGGTCACCTGACCCCCAACTCAGTGTTTAAGCCGGCCTCTGTGGCTCTCTGAGGCATTCTGAAGAGAATCCTCATCACGGTCCCAGGTGGGTGCCTCAAAGCATCCCCTCGCTGTTCATCTCTCCAAGCAGGAGCAGAAGGTCAACACCTGCCCAGCAGTCTCTCTCTCTTTCTCTCTCTCTTTTTGGTCTCACTGTGTTGCCCAGGTTAGTCCCGATCCCGTGAACTCAAGTGACCCCCAGCCTCAGTCTCCCAGGTAGCTGGATTACAGGCACCTGCCACCATGCCCAGCTGCTTTTTCAAGAACCAGGTCTTGCTATGTTGTCTGGGGTCGTTTAGAAACTAAGAACTCAAGCAATCCCGGGCCTCTTGCCTCCCAGCACTTGGACTATAGGCACGCGCCACCATGCCCAGCTAGCATCCCCTCTTGTCCTGATGTCACTGAAGAGACCACAGGTCCCTTCCCCTGCAGACAGGGGGAGTCCCCAGCCCAGCCCCACCTTGCTCTTCACCCAGGGTGTGGCTGGAACCCGAGTGTGAGCTGTGGAGGACAGAGACGATGATGGAGGCCTCCTTGGGACCCAACCCGTTCTCCACACGGCACACGTATTCTCCAGAATCAGCTGCTGAAACCTGGGGGAGTCGCAGGCGGGCGCCATGGACCTGGGCGGGTGGGGAGAGAGGTCTGTGAGGAGGTGGTCACCACTCTGGGCATCGGCAGGGGCTCCACCCTGAGCCCCCCACCATGAAAGGAAGGAGGGAAGCCAGGCCCATTCCTGAGGACACTGCCTGGCGGTGTGGAACCCAGCCTCGGCCCCGGGCACTCCCAGGTGCTCAGAGCCCCTCCTACCTGGGTGCGGGGAGGCAGGTTGCCTCCTCGCTTGTACCACATGAACTGGACCTGGGTCTGCCCTGCCACCACGCAGGTGAGGTCCAGCGTCTGCCCCTCAGTCACAGAAGACGATGAGGACTCGATCCTGACCGGGTGGGTGCTGGCGCCGGCAGCTATGGAGGGAAGACAGGGAGTGGGCCTCTGTGGGGACCAGAGCAGCTCGCCCTACTTTCTAAGTCACTTCCTGCAGGCACCCACCTGCTTGGACGATCACTTCGATCCGGGCCTGGGCAGTACCGGCGGGGGTGGTAGCCACACAGAGGTAGAAGCCGGCGTCGGCAGCTGTGATGGCCGGGATGAGCAGGGTGGCGATGTCCGTGCGCTCAGACCGGGCCTGCCGCGTGACGAGGGGTCAGCTGACCGAGGGGACCGAGACAGCCGCAGGGCTGAGCTGGCCAGTGGGGCGGGGCAGGGGTATGTGTATAGAGGCGAGCACAGGCACCTGCTGGGCACCACGGAGGGTAGTGCCAGGAGCACAGCAGGAAGCTGGCAGCAGCCAGGATGCACCCAGCACCCAGAGTGTCTGAGCAGCCACTGTCTTGGAAGTGACAGGGACCAGAAGAGGAGGGGACCGGGTAGGAAGTGGAGGTGGGGCAATGGGCAGAGACCTCACCTGCGGGGGGAGGCTGCCTCCTTCCTTCCTCCACGTGATGGTGGCACTGGGGACACCGGCCGCCCTGCAGTACAGCCGGACAGTGTGGCCTTCTGGTACCTGGGTCCTCTCTGGGCTCACCTGGACCCTGGGCCCGTTGCCCCCTGCAAACAGAGCCCCATGAGAAGCCCCGTCTGGGCTTCCCATGCGCTCGCCCCCCCAGGCCTGTCCCCTCACCATGCACGTGGAGTATGGCCCTGGCCACGTGCTGCCCGGCGCTGCTGTGGGCTCGGCACAGGTACTGGGCCTGGTCTGAGGGCTCAGCAGCTGGCAGGCGCAGGAGGGCACCATGGATCTGTGCTTTCTGTGGGAGCTGGCCGCTAGGGCCACCTGGTGTGGAGAAGCAGGGTCAGCACCCGCTGGCCTGGCACTGCCTGGCCCTCAAGGGTTGCAGATCCTCATAGCCTGCAGTTCTGGTGCAGCCAGGCCCCCGGGTCTAGAACAGCCAGGCCCTAGAGACATTCCTGCTGTGGCCTTACCTGACCACTCGATGATGGGCGTGGGGTGGCCTGTGGCGCTGCACCGGAACTCGGCCAGCTGCCCGGGCTGCACCGTCAGCTGGGGCGGGTGGATGGAGGCCACTGGAGCAGACTGGATGCCTGAGGCTGAGGAGAAAGAACACGTGGCGAGTGTTTTCTGACCCAAGGCAGCAGCCTCCTTGCTACCGTTTTTACTCTCATGGTTACTTCTCCACAGGGCAGCCAGTGGGAGAGTCTAAAACCCCAATGGGCTCTTGTTACTTCACATCAGACCTGTCTGTAGCTCTGGACTGCTTTAGAATAAGACCCAAAGTGCTGTGGTCCACTCAACTCTGCCCACCCCTTCAAATTCCTTACCTACCTTCCAGCCCTCCAGCTATACAGGCTTTGCTGTTCCTCAAACACATCTACATGATCCTGCAACAGGGCCTTTGCACATGCAATTTCCTCTGCCGCGGTCACCCTCTGCCAGTTCTCTAAGCAGTTGAACACTTTCTTCTTGAGGGCTCAGTTCAGATGTCACCTCCTCCTGGAAGCCCTTCCTGACCACCTCATGTAGAAGCTCACCCTCTCCCACCTCAGTTTTATCCCATTCCTGTTTCTTCCTATCCTGGCACTCGTTGCCAGGTGCAATGATCTTTCTAATTTTTTCATTTGCTCCCATGCTTACTGTCTCCCTACTAATACATGCACTGCAGAAGTCCTGTTTGTTCTTCTCTCCCCCATTTCAGAGTCTAGACCGGGATGTGGCTGCTTTGCTGCAGACACTCAAAAGTGTTAGTTGGTCTACGGCCATACCACCCTGAACGCGCCCGATCTCGTCAAAAGTGTTAGTTGAATGAAGAAATGGCCACGAGCCCTGGTGGGTGTGGGGAAGGCTGGGCTCGATGGGCAGGCCTGGGAAGGAGCATGTACCTTGCACGTGCAGCATGGCTGTGCCTTGGTCCATGGCGAACATGTTGGAGCCAGTGCACACGTAGGTGCCCGCGTCGCTTGGTTGCACATTGCGAATGGTCAGGATGCCGTTGAAGTCCATGGCTCGGGAGGGTAGTTTCCCATTGTGCAGGCGAGTCCACACCAGGGTGTAAGCAGGGGACTGCAGGGAGGGCAAGGGGGCAGCGTGGGGATCAGTGCTGGGATTCGGAGACCCCAGACCACAGACTCCCTGAGGTCCTGCCCCTGCCCACCTTGCTCTTGGCCGTGCAGATGAAGGTGACGTCGGCTCCGGGGCGCACACTCTGGCTCCGCTGCTCCTCCACTGTCACTGTGATGGGCTTGCTCGGAGCCTCTGTGGGGAGGGGAGCCCCGTGCCTGTGAGCGGGGTGCTGGCCAGCTCCTATCCTGTGGCTCCTCTTTCCACCCCCCCATCTGGGTATCGCTTCTACCCTAGTTGAGTGGAGATCCCATTCCCTCAACAGCACCCCCTCCCCGCGTCCACCTCTCCTGCTGGCTCCGTCACGCCATGCCTCCACTTGGCTCCCGCCCATGACCACAGACCACAAACGAGCTCTGAACACTTCACACTTCACTCCAACTGGGCGTCTCTGTCTGGTTCGAGTTTCTATCCTCCCAAACAACCATTTCACACCTCCTCCCAGATCTGCCTTCCCCGCCCCCCTCCACTGTTCCAGCCAACGGCTTCAACTCACCCTTGTGGAGAAAACTGAAGCTACCAGTCGGGACTCTGCCCATCTTCCCCAAGGTACCCACCACCCCGCCCCCTTCCTGGTCCCAGTTCGTCCCGGCTGCCCAGCATTCTCTGCTGTAAGTGCAGGCCCCTGCCTGGGACCCCCCTCCCTCTCCGACCACATCACGCCCACCCCTCCCCATGGATCAGTTCTGCACAGACAGATGAATTCTGGAACACGCCTCTGCACCCATGCCATGTTCTCCCAGAGACTGCCCCATTTCTTTGCCTCCAAGACTCTTGAGCGATGCCCGCTGGGAAGAGAGTTGTCTCCCCTCCTGCTCTTCGCTTCAGTTTGGTTTCCATTCGCCCCAAGGAATATGGCTCTTGCCAAGCATGTGTGACCCTCCGAGGGTCACTTGCCAGGGCACCCACCAAGGTGGACCTCTCCTTCTGAAGTCCCATCCCCCCTCTGCTGAGACTCACACCTCCTCTCCCCCCATCTCACCTGCTGTACCCTTGGGGGGTCTCTGTGAGGGCTCCGCTTGTGAGCCATTCTCACCCTGAGTCACTTCATCCCGCTTATGGGCCTTGACCACCATTCTGGGCCAGTAGCTCCCAAACCCACTTCTCTGGTCAGAGCCTCTTTCTTGAGTTCCAGACTCACACACCCAGTGCCAGCCTGACGTACCCAAATTCCCTTGGCACCTCAAACCCTACCAAATCCAAACCCGAACTGCCAATCGCCTCTGAGCTGTCTGCTGCAGGTGCTGGGGTGCCCAGTCCACACCCCCTCACCCTGTCACCTCAGAGCCCGCATCCCTAACAGCTGCCGACCGCGGCATTTCTTGGCACCAGGGCTTTCTCAGGCCACTGCCCACCCTGAGGTGGCAGGGAAGTGGCTGCTCCCAGAAGGGACCTCAGTCAATGACCAGCTGGGCTTACTGGGGGGATACATGTACCCCAGCTCTCTTGACCAGGATGGGGTGGCTAGGGATGGGGTGGCTCCAAGGGACATTCTCTGGAGTCTGCCAGAGCATCCTTGGCTTTAGTAAGTGATGTAGACTCATAAGGGGACCCACGCTGTGCTGGTAACCTCCCCTTCCCGCCTCACTTTGCCTCTCAAACGGACACATCCTTGTCTCAGATTCTGCTTGGGGAAGCCCACAGGAAGACACCTCTCCTCTCGGTAGTAATGGCACCCCATTTGCCCAGCTGCTAGGACAGACCCCTGAGTATCCAACTAAACTTTCCTTCCCCTGAAGGTCCACAATCAAGCCAGTTCCACCTCGAAAACTAGTCTGGCCTCCATCTCCTCTCTCCATCTTTACAGACAGTGCCTCAGGCAGATGAGCACATAGCCTCCTGGGCCTGCAGTCAGTCCAGGGCAGGCGGTCTGGAGAACAGGGCAGAGGCTTACCTGTGACCAGCAGTTCTGCCCGGCTGGTGTTGGCAAGGTGGAGGTTACGGCAGGTGCAAATGTAAACTCCTGCGTCGGAGGGCTGGATGCTGGGGAAATGGAGCTCGGAGCCTGGGGGGGGAGGAAGTGGGAGCTCATCAGTGCAGATGCAGCCCCCGTCCCTGCTGTGGGTAGGGCTGTGACCTAGTAGGGAAGGGACACCCCCTCCTGCTGTAGAGTGGCTTGCATCACCTTGATGTCGTTGCTGGGTGCTACTGGGCACTGGCTGTCCATCCTCACGAGACCAGTAGAAGTAGTGGGGTGGGTTCCCACTGACCTGGCACCGCAGAGAGTGGGAGCCACCTTGGGGTACGATGCTCCGAGGAGGGTGAACACGGACCACCAGCGAGGCGTGGTCAGCTGAGGGAGGGACAAGAGAGGCCGTTCAGGCACAGGTCCTCAGACTGGCTTGTCTCGGATTTCTGCCCTGTTAAGGACAGGTGTGCCTCCCTGACACCCCCCCACACACCCCCTCCTATCCTGTTCCCTAGACTTAGCAATTCTCAGACCTCCCTGGACTCCCTGCCGTGCCCATCACCCTGGCCCAGGGTTACAGGCCTACTTACCCTGTGGCAGGCACCGGCCCCCCCGCACACTGGGGTTGCCCACGTAACCTGGGGCACACCTGGAGGAGGAACAAGAACAGCTCAGTCAGCACCAGGAGAGGGAGGAGGCTCAGAGCTCTGGAAGGGCCCCAAGAGAGGGTCTCTGTGGCCTGAGAGAGGGGGGCCAGGAGAGAATGTCAGAAGCTCAGGTGATGGGGGTCTTCAAACAGCCCCTCAACAAATGTCCCCTGAGCAGTTGCTCTGCTAGATTCTGTGAGCCTCTGCTGCCAAGGAACTCACTACAGGAGTGGGGGACACGTGTGGGGTGGTGAGGGCGCAGGGCAGGGCACTGGCAGCCTGGGCATCGGGAGGCTCCCGAGGGAAGGGACCGCAGAGCTGTGACACTCGCAGGCTGTTCCCTTCAGAGAACGCATCACGGTTTGTAATTACACGTCCGCATGGTGACACCCTCTCTGCCTCGTCTCCCCGAACAGGGGCCAGTTCCCTAAAGGCGGTGACCCATCAACTCAGCTCACCACTTCATTCTACCCCTGGCACACTACAGACATGCAGTGAAAACACTCAGTGAATGAATGAAGCTGAGCCTTGAAGACCAGAGAGCGCTCGTCAGGAAGCGGAGGTCTGGGGGCGAAGAGTGTTGTGGCAGAGGGGGCAGGGGCAGCTTGTGCAAAGACCTGGATGTCAAGAAGTGGCGTCCAGCTCAAGTGCAGAGCCGGGACTGAAGCCTCAGGCTGCCTCAGGGACCTGGGCTGGGGGAAGAGCAATGGGGAGCCAGGGGGAACCCTGAAAGGGTTTCGGGCAGGGGGGAATGATGTGGTGGTCCTGATCAACTCCACCCGGGGCTCTCGCTCAGGACTGGACACCAAACCCTCTGCTATTTTGCCCCTGCTATTTGCAAACTTACTGCTCACAGTACTGGCCAGTGTAGCCAGGTTCGCAGGCTGTGCAGCGGTACCCACCGGCTCCCAGACTCTCGCACGTGCGGGAGAACCTAGGACAGGGGTGGCAATGGTCAGGCCGTGGGGTGCCCACACCCCACCCTGCGTCCCTCTGACCCCACAGCAAACGCTGTGCCCTCCACTCCCCGGTGGGTGTTTTCCTTTGGGCCTTGAGTGAGAGACCCACATGTTCTCTGGGTTGGTCAGCGGGCAGGCGCAGGGCTGGCAGTCCTCAGGGGTCCCGGCCGTGGCGTCTCCGTAGTAGCCGGGTGCACACTGATCGCAGAACTCCCCGGTGGCGTGGTGCTGGCACTGCTGCAGGGCAAAGGCGGGTCAGCCATGTGTCACTGGGGAGCGCGACCAGAAGCCTGACCATTTTGCAACCCCTTGATCTGGAAAGTCTGTTTGTGAGTTTATCTTAAGTAATCATGGAGGAGCACAAAGATTTCCTAAAGATCTACGTCCATACCACCCTGAACGCACCCGATCTCATCTGATTTCGGAAGCTAAGCAGGGTCGGGCCTGGTTAGTACTTGGATGGGAGACGAAGATTTCCTAACGTATGCTCACTTCTGTGGGGTAGTCCCAATCCCACGGATTCAAGTGATCCCCAGCCTCAGCCTCCCAGGTATCTGAGATTACAGGCACTCACCACCACACCTGGCTACTTTTTTGAGACCAGGTCTTGCTATGTTGCCCGGGGTAGTCTTGAACCCGCGAACTCAAGCAATCCCTGTCCTCTTGCCTCCCAGTGCTTGGATTACAGGCACGAGCCACTATGCCTGGCTTCCATGGTCTTTATAAAAGCAGAAACTGGGGCACAAACCTCCATGACCATAAAGAGTGAACTGGGTACATTAAAAAAGAAAACCAGGCCAGGCATGGTGGCGCATGCCTGTAAGCGGCAGCCCAGGAAGCCGGGGCTAGGGATCGTGGTTCGAGTCCTGCCAGGGGCACATAGCAAGACCTAGTTCCAAAAAAATATAGCTGGGTGTGGTGGCACATGCCTGTAATCCCAGCTACCTGGGAAGCTGAGTCTGGGGATTGCTTGAGTCCATGGTACCCCAGGCAATGCGAGCCTGAGGTTCCACAGGCAAGAATAATGAGACCTAGTCTCAAAACAAACAAACAAACAAACAAAAAAACCCCAGAAAAACCATACCCAAACAGTTATCAAAGAGGATGCTGTTCATGGTATTTCCTACATTTTCTTCTACCAAAATCCCTTCATTGTAATTTCTCCATTTTTCTATCAAAATACCTGTGCTATCACAGGAAAGTAAAAGTATGTACCTGGGTGTTGGGGGGCAGAACTTTAAAAACACAGACCATGTGTTTCTGGTCTGTCAAGCAGCTGGCCCTGACCGCATACCCTGTGGGGTTCGACCTGCACCACTCAGGAAAGCTGGGGTGTAAACAAACAGTTAACGCTAATGGAGTGATGTCCTTGAATTTCTAAGTGAAAAAAAGTTGATGACCAGGCGGGGTGTGGTGGTGCACGCCTTTAATCCAAGTGCTGGGAGGCTGGGGCCAGGGATTGCTTGAGTCCATGGCTTCAAGACTACCCCGGGCAACATAGCGAGACCTAGGCTCTAAAAAAATAGCCGAGCTGGGCATGGTGGCGTGTGCCTGTAAGCGACAGCTTATGGAGTCGCGGCTGGGTCTGGGGATCGTGGTTGAGTCCTGCCTGGGGCAACACAGCAAGACCTAGTCCCCAAAAAATAGCTGGGTGTGGTGGCACACACTTGTAATCCTAGCTACCTGGGAAGCTGAGACTGGGGATTGCTTGAGTCCATGGTACCCGGACAAGGTAAGCCTGAGGTTCCATGGGCAAAAATAATGAGACAGTATGCAAGAAAAAAAAAAAATAGCCAGGCGTGGTGGCGCGCACCTGTATCCCAGCTACCTGGGAGGCTGAGGCTAGGGATCACTTGAGTCCGCGGGTTCAGGACTACCCGGGTAGCAAAGTGAAACCTAGTCTTAAAAAGAAAAAAAAAAGTTGGTCACCCTTGTCCCTGTTTATTTGTGAAACAGGAAGCATAGGAAGTTGTGCAAATATTTATGCCAAAAAGAAGTAAAAAGCTCCCCTCTCATCTTGATGGTGATTACCTCTAGGGGGGAGGATCACAGGGCATTTTTACTTTCTTTTCCTTTGGCGTTCTCTCATAGCCTGTCTCTTTTACACACATGTGTTACTTCGGGGATAAGAGCTGGCAGGACCAACATGTTCTATAAAGAAGGGCCTTACGCCACGGTTCTGGCTACCCCACTGGTCCTGCTGCCCCTTGGTGACCAGACCTGCTCATTAGGGTGTGTCACCCACAGGCCAGGCCCTACAGTCCTGCCTGACCCAATCTCTGCTGACCCCATAGCCAGGTCTGCACAGGCCCAGTCCAGCTGACCTAGCCTCACTTGCATCTTACCGAGCAGGCCCCAGTCTCCGGGTGGCACACGTCCGAGTGGCCATTGCATTCACACAGCTCACAGTGGCCAAGGTAGAGTCCACTTCCAGTGCGCGTGTAGCCCGGGGCACAGTCCTGGGGGCAGGTGGTGGGGGCGAGCACACAGAATTGGTCATCATCCTCAACACGTCCCCCTCTGGATCCTGGATCCCTCTCCCTCCATCCCCAACCCACCACCCAGCCTCCCGCTGGCTCCTGGAGAGGAAATCTTCCAGCCCGCCTCCCTCTCAACAGCCCTCCTCTCCATCAGGGTCTTCACTTTCTCAACACTCCGGAGCTGGGGTGGCGTCCTCCCACCCTGCCTGGCATCTGGGCGCTCAGCATCCTTAATGGAAAGCACTCATCCAGGAGACTTCCCAGGGTGCTTCCCAGGAGACTCTGGAGGAATCTGTGCTGAAAACGTAACCCCCAGACGAACAAAGAGGGGTCACAGGACCTAGATCTGGACTGAGCCCTGGAGGATCTTTACAGCTCACTGACATTCTCTGAATAAAGCGCAACGGGCAACACACACAAGCAAGGCAGCTTCTACACGTCTTAGTGAATGGCCGTGTGCTCTGCGGACAAGGACTTTCTATTCACCGCCCTCTGATAGCTCCCAGCTTCTCCTCTCCCACCATTCCAAAGGGATGTTTACGACTGGTTTGCTTCGTGCAGAGAACATGCACCAAGGATTTTGCTCCTTCAAAATGAGCTTGATTTTCCAACTCCTGGGGACGTGAGGTTCAGCTTGCTGGCCCTGAAGCAAAGCTGCAGAGATCTGGGCTCCCACAGAGAGTCCCTGGGTTGGGGGACTGCGTGTTCCCACGACCTTCCAGCCGCACACCTGGCAGTGCAGCCCTGCCCTCTGCTCCGTGGTTCCTCCTCCCCCAGCACCTCGCTCACAGATCATAGGCCCGGAAACTCGGGGAAGAGCTGGCTCAGGCCCTGCTCTCGTGGGCTTCAAAGTCTCCAGTCAAAGCCTACAGATGTTCTCAGAGCCTTGTCAACAGATGGCCCCTTCTACCCTCCCCCACCCCATTCACCCCCTCTTCTGCGCCCCCTCCAAATGACTCTCCCACTCCTGTCTCCCCCTCCCCCATCCTGTGGCAGAGAATCAGTCCTGAGGCCACCCACTGAACAGTACCCCTGCCTAGTGCTCCCCACTGAACAGTACCCCC
>PVHY01023813.1:0-20462 GCA_004024945.1 Uropsilus gracilis
GCTGGACAACACACCTCAGAGACCTGGGGCCCCTGACACCAGCAGAGTCATGTCTCTCCAAGCTTCAGCATCTCCCTGTGAAACAGCAATGACTGCACCTCCGATACAACATTGTGAGGATGGGAGGTGGTCTTGCTGCAGCCAACACAGAGGCCATGAGTGACTCAGCAGAGCCTCTGGCACATAACTGACTGTGACAGTGAGGATGACACAAATCAGCCTATGAGGTGGGCTTGGTCTGGCCCAGGCATGAGGAAGCTTCAACAGGGAAGGTTCCAGAACCTCCCAGAGAAAAAGCCATAGATGGAGGACACAAGTGTCCTGGACCCAGACAGATGCTCCCTTTGAGGTGACCCACCTTCCCTGTGTCTTCAGGCCCAGGCTGCAACGTCACAGAGCATGGGAGGTTCGGAGGGATCTAGTAAGAGGACAGACAGAATGAGCACCCATCACATTCACCACCAACCTCCCCAAGTCTCCCACCCCATCGCCCACACACATTCACCAGGGGCCCCAAGGACAGGCCATATCTCTTCCACCAGACAAGGGGCTCCAGAGGACAGACCATGTCTCCCCCACAAGACCGTGCCAAGCCATGTCCCATCTAGAACCAGAGACCTTGCACTCAAGTCAAGGATTGAAGTGCTCTTCTTTATCAGAAAGGTTTACCTCAGCTCTTTCAGAACAGGTGGTAAATGTCTCTCCATGAAGTCTACCGTGAGGCAGACTAAGAGCCCCTAAAGATGTCCATGCCCTAAACCCCCAAACCTGTAACCTTACTTATGTGGCAGATTTCACAGGTGTGACTAAATTAAGGCTCTTGAGACTGGGAGATTACCCAGGTTGGGTGGATGTAGTTCCAGGATCCTTAATAGCAGGAAGCAGAAGAACCAGGGTCAGGTGATAGGTTGTGACTGATTGATGGTTTGTAAATTGGGGGCATGCTCTAATGAACAGGAATGAGAGGGGAGTGGCCTAGGGTCCAGGCATGAGAAGGGGGTGACCTAGCATTAAGGAATGGGTGGTATAGTCTAACGTCAAGGAGTGTCTTCAGACGTTAGGAAAGGCAAGGAAATAGATTGTGTCCTCAAGTGTGAGGCAAGCATTCAGGGCTGCCCAGACCTTGATTTTAGCCTGTTGAAAACCATGTTTGACTTCTGACCCCCAGAACTGTAGGAAAACGCACTTGCATTATTTTAGTTGATGTGTTTCATTACCACCAGGTTTGCGGTGGTATGCTAAACAGGAGAAAACGAACGCCTCCACAACAGAGACGATAGCTCTTACCCTCTCTTGTAGAAAGCAAGAGAGAAGATTTCACTGAATCACAGTCTTGAGAAGCAGGACATTTTAAAATTCAGAATCTTGGGGTCTCAGGATGAGAAGATGGCATCTCGGGGAAATTCACTACTTGCCATCTCTCATTTGCGAGCTGGGCTGAAGCCTGGCAAGTGGACAGCTGGTCTGAGGGAGGAGATGGCCTTACAGTGACCAGAAGGAGCCCAGACTTAAGGGTGACCCCCTGGTGGTGACCAGGGAAGAGACACTTACCAGGCAGTATTAGAGACAGTGTCCCAGGTCCCAACATACATTGGGAAACTGGGTGCTGAGCGGCTGCCCCAGCTGCCCCCATGTGCCCGCCCAGAGGGCTTCCTAGAGGTGGTGCTTCTGGAATGGGGCCCCCCCGGGGCTGGCAGTTCCTGACCTCAAAGGTGAAAGGGTAGGCGTGCTCGCCCAGCTTCTTGATGAGGCGCTCCTGCAGCCGTGTCAGGGGTTTCTTGTCCTCGGGGGCTGGCGGGAAGGACTGCACATTGGCCACAAACAGGTCCTTGCGAAAGGTCAGGCCCAGGACATCCAGATCCTCTCGGCCATAGCGGAAAGCGCAGGTCAGTGTCACATAGACTGTGGGAACAGCAGGGACTGAGGAGGGGCCTGGGAGCCCCCCAGAGTGCCAGCTGCAGCTCTGGGATTGGCCCAATAGAAGGCCACAGGTCTGTCCCTACACTCCCCTGGGGAGGGCTGTGCTGCCCTTGAGAAGAACCACTGTAGCCCGGCCCCTGGCAGGAGGTCACACTGACTGCTGGGTCAGTCTGTCTTCCTCCAGCGCAGGGTATGTATAGAGGGACGCACAAGATGACCCACAGGTGGGGGCCTGGTGGGGTGGGTCTGGGGAGAAAATAAAGGGGAAAGAAGGGCTAGATGGTATCCAGGAGCCATGGGTCTTGTTCCAGCCCAGCCCCCACCTCCTGTCTTCTCACTGACCTTAGACAAGATTGCCAAGAATCAATCTTCTCTTCTGTAAAATGAGACCCTAACTCCCACCCTGTTCTCATCTCTGGCCTTGCAATGCCATGATATATTGATGAGAAAGTGCTTGGGGCATTGAAAAGGTTCTCCCGGAGTGGACAAGGGTGGGGCCAGCCCAGCCGCAGGAGATCACTGGAGATCTGATGCTCATTGGAGCTGTCGAGGGAAGAACGAGTGGGGCTGGGCAGGGAAGGGCAATCAGAATAGCCGAAGCTGAGTCAGGAAGGCCCTGGGTTTAGGTCACTGGAGGAAGAGACCCCTGGACAGGCATGGGGTGGCATACCTCTCCTCTCCTTGAGATACTCAGGATCCACCAGGACCACACCATCTGGAAAGATGGAGAGTGAGTAGATTCCCCCCCAACTTGGCCTCCCCCCACCAACTCCCAAATACCAACCAAAGCCAAATCAACCCAGAAGTACCATGAGAGAAACGGGGAGACCAGCTCCTGGGGGACAGGCCCACCCATCTCCCAGTTTCCCCTCCACCCTATCCCTTCCCTCAGGCTGGTCTCCCAGAACCAGCTGGTGACTTGGAGTAGGTTACTTTGCTTCTCTGTTTTTTCATCCGTTGGTAATACCAATAACAAAGGTTCAAAACTTCCACTGTCAGGTTTATATTGGAGTTTAGACGTTCTGAATTATCGAATTGCCATATAGTACATCTTCCAAATTTTATTCAACACCTTGTGCAGGAGCTGAGGTAGCACCCCACGACCAAACTCATTAACACCTCCACAGGGAAACGTCACTATTCTCACCATGGCTAAGGCCAAAGCAGATTCCTATTAGTCCAGGTTGTGCCACTAAATGAATTTTGCATCAAGCTATTGACCCATTTTAAGCTTTCAGCCTGGGGTGTGCAGATCAGGATAGTGACCCTATCGTGCCCATCTCACAGGGTTCCTGTGAGGATAAAGGGAGCGTAAAGTAATGTGAAGTGCTACAGGGCCTGTCTGTAGCACTGCCTGTAGCACTTGGTGGCACTGCCTATGCCAACAAGTCCGATGGCCTGGCCTTGGCAGTGTGAGTCCTGCTGGACACAGTTCCTCTGCCCAGATCCAGGAAGCCAGAAACACTGCCTCAGGGGTCACCTCCTGGTCTGCCACCCCCAGTCATCTCTGACCCAACTATACCAGCCACACTTACTTAACCTCATGCTCATTCTCTCACTCCCTTGGAGGAAAGTGAGTGCCCAGAGCAGAGCATACCTGGTCCTGTTCCAGAGTTGGGTAGGGGCAAGGGACTCTGTCAGGTCAGGGGAGGGCCCATCCCAGCAGAGTTGCCATGCATCTCCCCTCCATTTACTGCAGGTATTTCCTCTGGGCCTGTGCACCAGGGGCTCAGTGAAAATCAGTGAAGGGGTCCTATCCAGAAGACCAGAAGTGGCAAGGAAGTGGGGACGGGGAGGGGAGGGGGGGAGGATTTGGGAAGCCAAGAGTCAGGTCTTAAAGGGAAAAAAGGGTCATCAGTTACATGACCAAGGCACAGCACAAGGCAGGAGGAGACTTGAGGAAACAGATCCTAGAGGGGGCAAAGGAAGGAGGGCAGACCTGACCTTAAACTTCCTGCAAGGCAGGGACTTGGACTTAATTGAGTTTCAAGGAAAACTGTCAGGATTAGTTAAGCATCAGGAAGACATAATCTGACCAATGTGGTGATGCGAATATTTCTTACTGTGGGTCTTTTGATGAACTCTGGGCAATACTCCAAAGTTCTCTGGGTTCCCCAGGACCCCAAACAGGGCCTGGTAGGAAGTAAATGCTCTGTGAATACTTGCTGAACCACTTTCATGGGGTGTGTGTATGTGTGTGTGTGTGTGTGTGTGTGTGTGTGTGTGCGTGTGTGTACCTGGTTCTGTCCTGCTCCCTCTCTTCCTCTAACTCCGACTCACCATCTGCTGTCCTTAACCAGTCAATGGGTATAGACACTGAAAGTTTAACCTTGCAGCAGTTCACAGAAGAGCACCCTGGCTTGCTCTCTGGCTCCAAAGGCCCATTCAGGAAGGAGATACAAATGGCAGAAGGGGATACTGAGCTTTAGGAACACCGAACAGTGTCCCCATACCCAGGTAGGGAGGAAAAGTAGGCTCATCCTGCTCTGGGACGAGAAGGGGGGATCCTAGAATAGACTAGAACTCTGCTCACAACGAACTCACCAGGTCTCCTGCCCCAACACAAGAAGGTCTCCCTCCCAGCCAATTGAAACTGCCACTGTGCCATCTACTCCCACCTGTGCCTGTGCTCTGGAACCAAGGGCCACTCCTGCCCTCCTGGCCTCAGGACATCCCACAGGGACAGGATGGCAGAGGTCACATTCTCTGTGATTTTTTTTTCCCCAAATGACACATCCTAATTTCTTCATCCCCAATGTCCAGTGTCATCCTCCCAAACTGTCCCATCCTCTGGTATCACTTTATTTTGTTCATATGCCTCTGAAAAGCTTATTTCACCTCTCTAGGCCTCACTGTCCCTGTTTGTAACACACGGGTAATTTTGGGCCCACCTCCCTCAATAGCTGTAGCAAGAGGTAGTAAGAGGCCCTTCTAAAAAGAGCTATGCTTCTGAAGGGTACCACCAGGGATAATTGTGACCCCAACACTTGGCAAATGTCTAAATCATTTCTGACCAATATTGAAGGACAAACCTTCCCAGATGTCCAGAACAGATCTTCTCAAGACATGTCACTTTGGCATTGCATTATTTCAAACTGAGGTTGATTCGGACCCTACAGGCTTATAAGAGAACGTTTACCACCCCTTTGACTACCTAAAAAGAGTGAAAATTGGAGGTATTAACCAGAATTAGGATTTTTATCAGAAAAGGAGAAACCTACCTATATGTCAGAGCAAGCATGTAAAAACAGAACATCTGGTCTTCATCACATGAGTCTCTCTCTTTATCATATGAGCCCCATTCTTCTATCCGTGAAGCCCCAGGCCCCTATGCTTAGCTCAAATATATTCCCACTTCACCCCTTTAGAATCCCCCTTTAGTGGCTTTAGAATCCACATCCCTGTAGATTCTCCATATAAATGTTATTAAATTTCATTTTTCTCCTACTAATCTACATGTTAATCTGATCACTCAACCAGCTGGAGAAGAACCCAGAGGGGTTGGGGAGTGTTTTCACTGTGCCCCTATATCATACTGAGATCAAGGCACTCCTGGTGCCTACTGGGTAGAGGCCAGAGATGCTGCTAAGTCTACAACACACCAGCTCCACCAACAAAGAACTCCACAATCCAAAATGACAAGAGTTTTGATGCTGAGAAACACAGAACTAGAAAGAATAAGACCCTGAGGCGCCTTCAGGCACAGCCCAGCCTCTGGCAAGACTCTCCTGTCAGCAAAGACAGATTCCATTTCACAGATCCCAAGTGTTTCCTCCATCTCCCACAATATACCATCAAGAGGCAGCAAAACAAAGGGTCTGTGGATCCAAATCATTTAGGTTTGAATCTGGACTCCTCAATTTACTTGTTTTGTGACCTGGAGCAAGTTACTTTACCTCTCTGAGCATCTTGTTCTCATCTGTAAAGCTGGGGTAGTACCTACCTCTGGTGTCTGGAACATAATAAGCCTTATAAGTGGTGGCTGCTATCACTATCTTCCTTATTATCATCAGGATACTGCAGCTCTTTTCACCTCAATCCTTCCCATAATTTCCACACAGTTGAAAGGAAAAGCAGTAATACTCTGTAAAAGTTTGCTGACTGAAGCAGGATGTCACTTCCACCCATTCTTCACACTAAGCCTCTCTGGACACCTGAGGGCTAATCCTGGGTAGCTTTCACACACCCTTCACTTGAAGGGATCTAGCCAGCTCCACCTTCCCCCTCCTCCTCTTCAGCCTCCAGGGACTCACCCACAGGATCCACGAGGTCGATGTGATCCACAAAGTCCCTCTTTCCCAGGTAGACGGTGAGCTGGGGAGAAGCAAATGGGACACTAGCAGTTGTGGATCTGAGAAGCTGGAGGTTCCTGCTCTGGAGAAAACCCTGGTGCTGCCCCTAAAATGCCTAGATTATATCCCATTCTTTCCTTTTTTTTTGAGACTAGGTCTCGCTATGTTGTCTGGGGTAGTCTCAAACTCAAGTAATTCCTAGCCTCGGCCTCCTGAGACTGGAATTTAAGGCACATGCCACTGCACCCAGCACCCAATATCCCATTCTTATGGAAATCCTAGTCAGACCTGGACCCAAGCCCCAGCCCTGATACAAAAGAATAACAAACAGGTATAAAATCTTGAAGTTACCTGTTCACCCCAAACCCTGATAAAGTTGTTATTGCTCCCATTTTACAGATGAGGACACCGAGGCTGGAACGATTGTCACACAGCAGCAAAGAAGTCTGCTGCTGAGTGGAACTGCTGGGCCTGCCTCTGTCTTTGGGGGGAGGGGTCCTCAGCCTCCGTGCAATATGCTTTTATTATTCCCTGACCCTGGGTAGTGTGGCAGGGAATCACTCAGATGAGGACACAGGAGCTGGCATTCACTAGGAAGTCAGCCTTCAAGGAAGAAGCCCAAATATAGCATGCAAGTATCATCCTGCTCCTCCACGGGCCCTATATCTGGTTGCATCTCCCTCCATCCTATCTCTCCATCTCTTCCCATCCCCACAGCTGCTCTTGGCTGAACTACACCCTTCCTCTCATGGTCTGTGCTTCAGCCTCACACATTCCATCGTTCTGCCCTCTATGACCAGGCTAGTAGTCTTAAAATGCCAACCATGCTGTTCTGGTTTGAAAACCATTTAATGGCTCCTCAGTGCCAAGACGTTAGATGACAAGTGGATACCATTCCAAATGCCAACTTGGATCAATTCGTAGGCGCTTCCCAGGCCCTGAGTTGAGATGTCTTAGATGGATCCTGGCTCGGTAGGAGAGAGCAAAGAGTGACTGGTGATGTCTGTCGTGGACACAGGAGAGAGACACGGGGGCACCCAGGGTACTCGCTGCCTGCTCAGAGTTCCAAGGACTCAGTCCTGCAACCTCCCCCTGTCCTCAGCCTCTGCCTCCCTCTTGGCAGATGCAACTGTTGTGACCCCACACACGATATTCATGCCCAGAATGCCCTTTTCACCCTGCCTTACCCAGAAATGCATCCCTCACTAGGGGAAGTCCGCCTTGACTGCCCAGACTGGGCTCCATAGCCCTTGGGCATCCCCTTATCTCACACTTGCCATTTTCTATTGAAAAGGTCCATTTCCGTTTCTGGCTGAGAAGCACAGACTGTGCCTTATCCATCTCAGCATGCCTGCACCAACCCCTCCCTGCATGCCAACAAGGAACGATGTCCGTAAAGTCTACTGACTGCGTGAGAGGAAGGCAGGATAGAATCTCAGGCCCATTAAAAGAGAGAGAGCGGGACGGGCACTAGGAGCTGCCCTGGATAATGGGTGACAATTGGGTTCAGTAGAGAAACTGGGGGAGTCCCCTGAGATCCTTGGCACTTACTCTAATTACTACATTCACACTGAAGTAGCTCGCTGATGGGACAAAGCTCCCCATACCAGAGAAGGACTTTCCTAAAATCCAGGGGAGCTGTAGCTATACTCCACCCTCACCCCAGGCAGAAACTTCTCTAAGTAAGTAGGTTCCTCTCCAGTGGTCCAGGATGCCTATGAATGGAGCTTCATGTCCCCCTCAGATGAGTGGGGGGGTTGCCTAACAAAAGAGGACAATAGACTTTGGGGTTAGGAAGGAAGGAGAGGGGCTGCTATAGACTCACCTTTCCATTTGGGCTCGCCTTCTTGAACACCCTGTAGAGAGGAGAAGGAGGAGGTCAGGTTTAGCATATCTTGACAAAAGGGCTGGGTGGCACCACCCATGAGTGGTGAGCAGGAACAGAGTCTGGCATCATGAAGTCTCCCATCAGCACCACTATCCCCACCCAAGCTGCCATGTCTCCTGGGCTTCAGTTACGGTCCCCTCAGCCTGTCTTCACATAGCAGGCCATGCCTTTCCAGAGGCAAGGCAGTCCATGCCACTAGTCTGCACCAAGTCCACCCAGCCCAGGCTGCAGGGGCCTGCCCTACCTTTACATCCAACCTCACCTCCTCTCCATCCAGCCACCTCACAGGGTGGCTTGGTCCTGCAACATACAGGTTGGTTCCTGCCTTAGGACCCTTGATCTAGCAGCCCCCTCCAGGGGATCTCTTCTCCCAGAGCACCACATCCTCTGTGCCCACTTGCACTCCAAAGACCTCTCTCCTCCTTCATCTCCACATCCACCACTTTCTCACCACATAATTGATTTGTTGGTTACATTTATGCCTGTTGGCTCTACTAACATGACACAAGGGCAAACGTCTGTCTCTTATCTACAGTAGATCCCATGTACCTAGAAGGGTACACCTAGTGGGTGTTAATAAATCTGTGTTAATACATGGCAGAGAGCAAGCATGCATAAATATTAATTGCACGGGCAAATGAATGAATTAGCAAAGGAATCAACTGAGGAAATGAGGTCCAGGAAGGGAAGGGGATGCTCGCAGAGCACAAGATGTGGAATCAGCAGTGATGTGGTCTTCATGCAGCTCCCACAAAGTGCTCACTCAGCCTTCCAAGTGCGTTGCAGGTCCCAGCAGCTCCCCTGCCCTGTCCCTCCAGCTGGACCTGGGAGTCTGAGACCTCTTTGCCTCTCCCCCATCATCTAGTCCCAGAACTGCATAGAGTCATCATGCTGGAAGGGAGAGAAAAAAGTGAAGATAGAGACAGAGACCCAGAGATGAGGGATGATATTGGAGGAGGTAGGGAAAGGAAAGGGATGCCAGTCCTGTGAGGGTGAAAAGAAAAGATGGAATAAGAGCTCGAGAGACAGACAACAAAGAGGGAAAGAAGCAGCTGCAAGAAGGGGCGACACGGGACCATGATGCATCCTCTGAACTGCAGCCTGTCTCCTCTCCCAGAGAAGTAAGTGGGCCCAGTAGGCACCCAGCGCAAGGTGTCACAGGGGCAGGGATGGCGTGGTGGCTGTGCTGTCTTCACATCCTCTGCCCACAACCCCTATTTCTGGAGCCCAAGGGACCACTGATGAGTCTAAGCTTTCCAATGGAGGATCTGGCACATCCCTCCCCCATCTCCCCTAGGAGTTCTGGGCCTTTCTACTCCTCATAAATATTTATCAGTGTTTGGAGTGCGGAGATGTCACAGACAAATAGGGTGTAACGTCGCTAAAGTAAGAAAAAACACAGATCATACCATTTGAAGCAGCAGCAACCATGTTGGAGCTGGACCTGCAGAGACCAGAGAAGAGGCCCAGGCCACCAGGGCCCCCAGGTGCTCCCAAGTGTCTCAGTCTACCCCTTGGGAAAAGATCTGAGGGAAGACCACAAATCCTGAGGCCACGAGCAAGTCAGGTAAAGCCATTCAGTGACCTCTGAGAGGGCTAAAGGGCACCCTTAGGGTTTGCCCTGGGAGTCGTGATCATGGCGGGGGGGGGGCGCAGCATTTGCTGAGTGCCTAATTATTACTTCTCTTATTTTACATTTTTTTTTTTTTTTGAGACTAGGTCTCGCTATTTTTGCCCGTGGAACCGCAGGGTCTCGTTGCCCGGGGTACCATGGACTCAAGCCATCCCCAGCCTCAGCTTCCCAGGTAGCTGGGATTACAGGCGCATGCCACCATGCCCAGCTATCTTTTTGGAACTAGGTCTCGCTACGGACCCCAGGTGGGACTCGAACCGCGATCCCTAGCCCCGGCAGCTTCATAGGCTGAAGCTTACAGGCACGAGCCACCGTGCCCGGCCTAATTATTACTTCTCTTAACAGCCCAGTGAAATGGGTATCTTAACATCATTTTATAGATAATGAACTCAAGGTTCAGAGAAGTGTAGCCATTTGTCTAGGAATACACAGTAGTTCAGGGTCTAAGTCAGGATTCAAACCGAATTCCTTTTGCTTCCAGAGGTTAGTAATTTACATCAAACCCCGATGTTTTCCTAACGCAGATATTTTTCTTTTTTAAATCAACATAGGGCCAACAGAAAGGAGGGGAAAGGAGCACAGAGAGGGGGGGAGTAGAAGAGGAAAAATGAAAGGGTGGGGAAGGGATGGGAGCGAGGGTGACAAGGGACAGGAAGCCCATGCCAACAGTGGGGAACGTCCTGTAGCAAACTCCCTAAGCCAGGGGCCACCTCCTTCAGGAAGTGAGGATGCTGTCGGCTTCCTCAAACAGCAGCAGATACTGCCCCTGCCCTAAGAGAATGCAGCCCCCTACTCTGTCTCTAATTTTCTTAGAACTCTATTGAGCCTTCAACACTGCCATCTCAGTGATAAGGAAACCGAGGCTTAGAGAGGCAAACCATGACTGTCTGTCCCAAGAGTCCACATCCTTTCCACTCTGTCCCATGGTCAAGCTCATCCTGGCTTCCTGACCCCGCACTGTCAGAAGGGCCCTGGTGGGGGTGCTTCCAGTTTACCTGGACTCCCATAAGTGCAGCACCACACATTTGGCTTCCACCTGTCCACTTTGTAAAGCAAACACACAAGTCAAACTTCCAGACTGCGGGATGACTGGATCTGGTTCACCGCTGAGTCCCATCAATGCCCACAAGCCTGATTCTCAGAACCAAAGGTGGGTCTCCTAAGAATACCTGCAATGTTCTAGTTGATTATGGTCCAGAAGAGACAAGGAACAGACACCCATAAGGGTAGTTCAAAAAAAGGAGGAGGGGACACAAAAAGGAGGCAGAAATCTCACGGGAAGGATGCGCAGGCAGGACCCAGGGGGGCTGGAGCCAGGAAGGGGGAAGCCATCAGACTCTCAGGCCGTTGTTCTCTCTCTCCACCTCTCCCTCTGGGGCTGCATGTTCTCTCGGCTGTTTCTCTCTGTGCGGCTGCTCCATTGTCTGTGTGGACCAACTCTTCTCTCTCTCTCTCTCTGCTTACTCAGGGCTATTCTGCTCCTCCAACATTTTGGCTTGCATGTGGCTCGCACTCCAACCCTGCTCTGCTCTGCCTCTTGCTAAGCTTCCAACTGTTAATTAGCTGAATGGCCCAATTGTCAAATTCCCAGGAGAGAAATTTGATTGGTCAGCTTTGGTCAGGTGTCCCATGCCCCAGCCAATCAGCTATGCCCAGGGTGTGTCATGTGACCCAGGAGGCATGGGCCAGAAGAGCGGCTACAGAGCAGATTTTCAAACTAGGGGTCACCATTATCAACCTATTCATTGATCATGAAATCAACTTAAAGAATTGCCCCCAGCATGTAGTTGTTTTGTAAGCAGAATAGAAAATCTAAACAGAATAGAGACCCAGGTGGCAAGGGTATAGATAACACACTATACCAGTACCCCAGGCTTCTCAGGCTAGTCAAAAGGGTGGATCAAATATCTTCCATCCTATGAAGTTAAGCATGCTCCATGTAGTTTGGCTAATGAACTAAAAGAAGTGCCACATCTCTTCCAGATAGAAGCATTTAAGAGCTAATGTGTGCTTTCCCATACCCTTTGTGTTAATTATCTATGGCACCTATAACAAATGGTCACAAACTAAGTGGCTTCAAACAACATAAAAGTTATTGTACAGCCCTGAGGTTTGACATGGACCTCATTGGGTTAAAATCAATCTATGAAAGGGTTCTATTCCTTTCTGATGGCTCTTGGAGTGAATGTCTCCTTGCTCTTTCCAGTTCTAGAGATCATTCGTATTCTTTATCTCATGACCTCTTCTCCAGTTCCAGGTGACAACATCAGCTTAGGTTCTTATCATATTGCATCACTTTGACCTTCCTACACTTTTAAAGATGCACACATGTACATCTGACTCCCAATTTTAAGGTCAACTGATTAGCAACCTTAACTCCATCCTCAACTGTAATTTCCATTTGCCATGTAATAGAACATAGTCAGAGGTTTCAGAATCGCAACATAGACATCTTTGGGGAACCATTCTGCCTAGCACACCCTCTTTCCTGTGCCACTGAGACCATCAATGATCTAGATGGGGAAGTCTCCATTTAGTGACCTAAATCCCCTGGTTTCTCAGCTACGTGATATGCACAGAACATGACGCAGAAATCTCTTGTACCACTAAAGTTTGGGGGTTGTTAATATGGCACATCAGCTTCTTCTGACTGATACAGAAAGTATTATTCAGTGGAACTTTTGCTGCAAGTTAACTGAGTTATAATGAAATGAATTTCACCTGAAATTTTTGAAAAATTTTAGATGTACTGTCTTAAAGCTTGGACGGGTCCTAACAGTGTCTGATTGCATTCCTTCATGAAGGTGCTGCCAGGTGGGGAGAAGGTCAAGTCTCCATTAACAAGAATGTTGGCTTCTCCATCACACCCCACCCCCCACCTGCAGTATGGGGTACCTATTCATGAACTCTATTAGTTGACATTAATATTCTGCTGCTCTTTTATGAGCCACCGGTCCTCCTTTGTCTAGTTGTCCCTGTGGGCAAAGGCCTGTGTCACAAGTGACCCAACAAAGTTCTTTTCATAATCTATTACCCAATAACCAAGAGTTTATAATTCTGCAGGCTACAATCAAACAATTCAAACAATCAAATATTTCATAGTGTTAAAAGTATGCTTGCATCCTTCAGAACACAGGGAAATGCCTATGATAGGATATTAAGCAAAATACATCAGGAATTAAAACCATATATTTGGCACAAGTTCAACTTTATATTCAATGAATACCAAAAGAAAGAATGAAAAGAGTTAAATGTTAAAATGCTCCTCAAGTTGATCTACAGGCTCAATGCAAAATCCTATAAAAATTCTGATGGCTTTTTGGCAGAAATTGTTCCGCTAAATTTAAAATTCATAGTCTGCAAGTGCAAGGGACTTGAAAGAGCCAAAATAGTCTTGGAAAAAATAATATGACAAAGCTGCAGGACTTACACTTCCCCAACTCAAAACTCACTACAAAGCTACAACAATCTTTAAAATTGAGTGATCCAGGCATAGAGATGGACAAATAAGTCAATGGAATATAATCAGGGTCCAGAAAAACAGAAACATATATTTATGATTTAAAATTGATTTTTTACTAGGAAACCAATACAACCTGATGTGGGAAAAAAAAAGTCTTTTCAATGAATGATGATGAGACAGTCAGATATCTACATGCAAATAAATGAAAGTAGACTTTCTAGCCTCACATCATGTCTGGAAACAGATGTCCACAAGAAAACTTATACATAAATGTTCATTAGGAACATTATTCATAATAGTCGTAAAGGTTAAAAAAAGCGAAATGTCTACCAACTAATTAGTGTATTTTTTTAACGTGATCTAGACATACAATGGAATATTATTCAGGCATAAAAGAGCTAAGTGCTGGTTCATACTACAATGTGGAGGAACCTTGAAAATACTGTTAAGAGAGAGAAGTCAGACACAAAAGACCATGGATTGTTTGAATCCATGTGTCTGATATGTCCAGAACTGACAAATCCATAGAGACAGAAAGTAGATTAGTGGCTGCCAGGGGCCTGTAGGAGGAGAGAGAAGTGACTGCTAATGGGCAGGAAGGACATTGGGGATGATGAAAATGTTCTAGAATTAGATCATGAGGATGGTTATACAATCTTGTGAATAGATTAACTGCTGTTGAATTTTACACTAAAGCTGTGAATATCATGGTACATAAATTAAATATCAACTTGAAAAAAAAAAACCCTGAAAACAAACAAACAAAAATGAATGAAAGGACAGGAAATGTGCCTACATGTCAGCAGGAATGGAAGGAACTTCCCTCCACCTACCTACTCACTTCTCTTCCCCCCCCCCATACTGTATAATAAACATAAATTACCTTGTAAAGATGCCAGGGCTTCCCTAACAAAATACATCTCAAGTCTTGGTGAAAGGAGATTCTAGGAAAAAAATTGAAGTGAAACAGACAAATATGGGTCCTACGACTCTAAATCCTTTGGTGTTGCTGGGCACAGTGATGCATACCTTTAATCGCAGTCTATGAAGTGAAGCCGAGACTAGGAATTGCTTGAGTCTGTAGGTTCGAGACCTGCCCGTGGCAACATAGTGAGACCTAGTTTCAAAAAATAGCTGGGCATGGTAGCGTGTGCCTGTAATACCAACTACTTGGGAAGCTGAGGCTGGGGATTGCTTGAGTCTGTGGTACCCCGGGCAACATGAGCCTGCAGTTCCCCAGGCAAAATAGTGAGGCCTAGTCTCAAAAAAAACAAAACACAAAAGAAATCCTTGCAGTCTCTGGGTTTGTGATTTTACAAAACAGAGTCTGGACCTCTGTGATTTCTCAGTCCCTTCCACCTCATCGCCAATCCTGTGTCAGTCATCAATACTACTATGCTGTCTTCTTCTTGGCTACCTCCTTCTCCAGGGAGCCCTCCCTGTCTGCCCAAGTCTGGGTTAGATGCCCATCACTCATACACAGTGAGCCCCAAGTCATAGCAGTTCCCTCAGTGGGAATGGTATATCGACATTGGAGTATTGCAAGGTGCCTGGAGCATCATAGGTGCCAAAAAAAAAAAAAATAAATATAGGCTAAATGTATTTGAGTGTATGCCCTAAGAAAGAATTAGTTGAGCAGATGATACATAAAGTTTGAAAAGATGACATTGATAATGCTTTTCTCTGGGTGAGTCAACTCGAGGGATTTCCTTTTCTATCTGTGCTTCTTTTGGCTGTGAGGATTCATAGACCCTGGCCTTTAAAATTGTTTTGTGGGAGCAGGGTTCTGTCCATCAACAAGCTAGGCCAGAAATACAATTAATACACCCCAAACACCCTCTGTTCAGCTCTGAACCATTGTCTTTTCCACTTATCATTGACTCACCCACCAACACTCACACAGTCCTTACAATACCAGGCTATGGGGACACTGAGGTCAACAATTCATGTTGACAGAGACCCTGTTATAGCCAACTTAGAGAAATCCCGAAAGAACATCACCAGCTGGCCTCAGGCTCTCCCTGTACACCAGGTGCTGTACTAAGTAAGCACTTAGACGCACTGAAATATTCTATTATTCCACTTAAATGGTCCTAGTTTTCAGAGAAGTAGCCTGAGAGTCAGAGACTCTAATAACTTATCCAAAGTCACAAAATTTGTTTCAGAAGACGTTAATGAACCAGAAGGAGCAACCCCATGAATGGGTCACCTAAAGGAGACCATTTAGACAAAGCACATGCACTTAACACCAGAAAATTTATCTGGAGACACTATCCATGAATGCGGATCTGCTGCCAGTGAATTCAGGGAACACAGGTAACAATCCATTCCTTTGTGAGCATTGGAAAGTCCATGTTAGAGAAAAATGTTATGAATCCAGTATGTGGGGGCAGATCTTCTGATATTACTCAGTCTCAGCCAACATCAGAAAACACATCCAGGAGAGAAACCAATCACCAATTATTGTTCTAAGTGTGCCATAACTATTACTCATTTGCTCCTCCAACAACACAAAGGGAGTCCCCATTTCACAGATGAGGAAACTGAGGTGCAAAGTCTAAGTGATTTACCTATGATCACATGGCCAGTAAGGATAGTGCTAAATATTGGAGCCCAGGCAGTCTGGCTCCAAAGATCACACGCTTAGCTGGGCACGGTGGCTCGTGCCTGTAAGCTTCAGCCTATGAAGCGGCCGGGGCTAGGGATCGCAGTTCGAGTCCTGCCTGAGGCCCGTAGCGAGACCTAGTTCCAAAAAAATAGCTGGGCATGGTGGCACGCGCCTGTAATCCCAGCTACCTGGGAAGCTGAGGCTGGAGATTGCTTGAGTCCGTGGTACCCCGGACAACGAGAACCTGCGGTTCCACAGGCAAAAATAGTTAGACCTAGTCTCAAAAAAAAAAAAAAATCATACTCTTGTTTTTTTTGGAGACTAGGTCTCACTATGTTGCCTGGGGTACTGCCAATTCAAGTTACCTGGGATGCTGTGGACTCAAGCAATCCCCAGCCTCAGTCTCCTAGGTATCTGGGATTATAGGCACCTGCCACAGTGCCCGACTGTTTTTGCGAGACCAGGTCTCACTATGTTGCCTGGGGTAGTCTCGAACCTGTGAACTCAAGCGATCCCAAGCCTCATGCCTCCCAGTGCTTGGACAACAGGCACATACCACCATGCCCAGCTCAAAGATCATACTTTTAACCACTCACAATATTACCTTATAGGCAGGACTGCATGTTTCTAATCATGCCATCAGGAAAGGCTTCAAGAGAGGAGGCAGTCACAAAGGGGATCTTTAAGAACACACCCCTGGGAGGTGACACCCTGCAGGCAGAGGCCTGGGGGGGCAACTGAATCCACCGGGTTCTCAGAAGATAGTGAGCAGCCTGAGCCTGGAGTGACTGAAATGTGTCCCAAGGGCCTGCCAAGAGCACCAGGGAAGAAGGTGGCTACAGAGGATCCACTCACTCCATAGAGAGCCAGGTCCCAGGCTGGGTGTGAAAGGTCTTAAATGCCAGGCTATCCAGGGACAATGGGGAGTCATGGGCAACTGGGGAAGGGAGGATAACCAACCAGGACTGTATTTGGGACACAGAGATGTCCCCAACCCCTAATTTTCTCCCACCCCTTCCCCTGAGAGCAGTCATGGTTTAGCTGGGTAGGGTGGGACCACGCAAGGGGGCATTGGCTCTTGGGTACAGCGCCCTACATTCTGACCCACTTTCCTGGGTGTGAGAACAGACTTCAGGGAGCAGGGAGGCGTGAGGAGCAGGTGGCTGTGGCAGCAAAGAGGTTTCTAGGGCCCTTATCACACTATCCCCGGTAGCAGAGTTATTTGTGTACAGGCTTGTCTGCTCTGCCAGAATGGAACAGCCCTCCCCGTGTCCTAACTTTGCCTGCCTGTTTATCCACCATTAGTGCACCTGCTTTTCAGAACTGCCCAGGATGGGAGTTGGGGGGTGGAGGAGTAGCAGGCAAACAGGAAATATCCCCCACCACCACCACCATTTCACAGATTCAAGGAGCCTGGGGGATTACAGTGAAGCCTGCTTCGTTACCCAGATGGAGAAATCAAAGCCCAAGGGAGGAAGTCTTATGAGGGCAGGAAACTCAATCTCAGAGACTCGCCGGTGTGCCAGAGTCACAGACAGCAGGAGAGTCCCAGACTTCAGTGCTGCTACAGCCCTACCCCAGCCAAGAAGCTCGCAAGATTCTCTTGGATTTTCACATGGCTCCCTGCCACAATGCTCAGTGCCACCTCGTCCAAGAAGCCTTCTATGATTGCTTCAGTTTAGCTGGCAGCGGGGAGAAGTAGCAAGCAGAGGGTCTGGCCAAGTCCAGCTCTAGAGTTCTGGATTTCCCACAGGCTTCTAGGTAGAGAGCAAGTCCTCCAGGACCCTGCCCACATGTGTATATTCACTTCTTTGGTCATAATCTGTATTTGTGAAGATTTTCAGGGGGAGCAGAGAGGAAGAAGGGGAGCTACCAGGCAGCCATGGGCAGAGAGAAGAGTTTCTTAAAGGAGCGTGGCCCATTTCCTGGTAACCCATGAAACCCGAGAGTTGAAAGTCATAGGTTAATAAAAATTTCACCAAGCGGCCTGGCAGCCGGATCCTCAGTTGCCCACAAACCACACCTGACCACTCTCCAACCTTCTTGAGCAGTAGGCAAGGAAGGCCACTGGCAGAGGAAACAGCTGGAGGGGACACTGAAGCGCATGGACCCTGATAGAAACTGTGACCTTAATCAAGTTCTGAGTTCCCTTTGTGGCATGCATGCCCTTATCTGGAAAATGGGGGCAGTGGGTACCCCACAGGTTGAAGATATAGATAATGACTTGAGGTTGATAAAGGAAAGGCAACAACACCTATATACTACGTTATCATGCATCATCATCCTCCTGGCCAAGGCTGCCTCCTCCCCGCCAGTGCCGAGGGGAGAATTCTTGCGCAGATGTGCCAAATGCCAGGTACAAAGGTCGAGGGACTAAGGGAGATGTTACACTACTCCTGCTGGTAAGAAAGAATCCCTTGTCTGTCTCCCTTCCGGTCTGGGATGAAAAACAAATTTAAGATAGCCTCTTTCCAGTTTAGGCCGCCATGCTCCATGACATCTAGGAATGTGACCTTCCATTCCTTCTTTCTGTTCTAGCTTTTCTATCAGTTCTCACAACTGCAACTCTTCTCACCCTTCCTAAAGTCACCTCATCCAAGAAGTCTTCCCTGACTGCTTCAGTTTAAAGTACCATTGCCCACCTTCTCCCTGGAGGGTTGCTTGCTTCTCCCTCCTCCCCTTATTTTCTTTCTTCCATCCATCTTTCCTATTTCTCTCCCCTCTTTTCTTCCTTTAGTTTCTCAACCTCTAGACCTGGCACCATTCTTACCTCCTGGAGACCCAGTCACCTGTGCCCTGTCTGCAGACACTCATCTTCTGGAGTGGGGAGACAGGTGCACCAAAGATGATGTACTCAGTCCAGTTCCAGGCACATAGTGGTGAACCCCACACATCAGTCCCTCCCCCTCCTTTCATGCCCGCCCCCAGCATCCAAGCATCTCCACTGCTCGCAGTGCAGGTGGGAGCAGAAACACTGCCAAACTCCCAAAAGCAGCAGTAATTGTGTCTCCCTCCGGTTATTCATTTCCTCTGGCACAGAGTTTGGTGTTGAACAAATATTTTGAATGAATGAATCAATTAATTAATGAGCCAAACCCAGAGCACCAAAGTGGGGGAAAATAGAACCTGGAAGGAGCTGGGAACCAGAGGCAAACAGGATGAGACTGAGTGGTAAGCAGCCTCAGTAGAAGCCCTGATAGGCCCGTGGCGCAGACACCTAGCAGCCCCAATCTCCCAGAGCAGAGATTTTTACTTGAGGTTTTATTTATTTAGTCAGTTGAACATAGAAAATTTTAGGGATACAGAATAACAAAGTATATGGAAACAAGATGTGAGTTCAGAAGCACTGCATTTTTTCCCCATCTCACACTTCATTTAAACATGAGAGCAAGGCAGGCGTGGTGGCACGCGCCTGTTGTCCAAGCGCTGAGAGGCAAGAGGCTTGGTATTGCTTGAGTTCGCAGGTTTGAGACTACCCCTGGCAACATAGTGAGACCTAGTCTCGAAAAAGCAGCTGGGTGCTGTGGCAGGCACCTGTAATCCCAGCTACCTGGGAGACTGAGGTTGGGGGTCGCTTGAGTCCACGGCACCCTGGGCAACTTGAGTCTGCAGTTCCCCAAGTAACATACCAAGACCTAATCTCCAAAAGTAAATAAATAAATACAAAATAAACATGAGAGCAGGTGAGCATGGTGAGACATCCCTGACTTGCCCACCCGCCCTGGGGGGGCTACTCAGGGGCTCAGAGCCTTCAGGGGCTCAGAGCCTTCAGGGGCTCTGTGTGGACTGAAAGTTCAGGACCACGGTGGCAGTTCTTGCTTGAGAAAGAATTCTGGGGAGCCGGGCATGGTGGCATGTGCTTGTAAGCAACAGCTTATGGAGTCGCGACTGGGTCTGGGAATTGTGGTTCGAGTTCCACTTGGGCCAGCACAGCGAGACCTAGTCCCAAAAAAATAGCTGGGCGTGGTGACGCACACCTGTAATCCCAGCTACCTGGGAAGCTGAGGCTGGGGATTGCTTGAGTCTGTGGTACCACAGGCAACATGAGCCTGCGGTTCCATGGGCAAAAATAGTGAAACCTAGTCTCAAAAAAAAAAAAAAAAAAAAAAAATTCTGAGGAGAAAAACACATGCCCTGGACTGCACTAGACAGGGTGACTGTGACAAGTTAGAGTTAATTTGTACAGATTCATAAGAGCTTGTGTTTCAAGGGATCTTGTGAGTTAGTTGTAAACCCAGTCACTGCTAGTCATTGTAAACCGAAGTCTCTGCTGGGGGTGACTTTGCTGCCCTGGAAACAGTTGGCAATGTCTGCAGACATCTTGGAGCAT
Organism: Uropsilus gracilis; assembly: GCA_004024945.1. Lineage (NCBI taxonomy): Eukaryota > Metazoa > Chordata > Mammalia > Eulipotyphla > Talpidae > Uropsilus > Uropsilus gracilis. Next base: position 20,135 of record PVHY01023813.1, read on the forward strand.
CACAATTTGGGGGTGGGGTGTAGCGATGAAGGTCAGGCTGGCGGCTGTACCATGCACAGGTCAAGCCCTCCCCAGGGGCTCCAAAGAAGCTCCAACCTAAGATGTTACTCATGCTGCTTGTGAGAAATCCTGATCTACATTACAGTTAAGTCATCTACATTAAAAATAAAGGGGATACACACTCAAAAGTTATCCTTCCTGATTATTTTACTAGATTTTTACCATGATGCTCTTGAAGTTATCTATGGCCAGTGAGGCTGTATGATGGGAAAGGTCAAGGACAATGTCCTCCTCCTTCCCATCCTCACATTCAGTGACATCATGGTAG
>PVHY01023814.1:0-20451 GCA_004024945.1 Uropsilus gracilis
TGGTGGGGTGGAGTAATCCCATGGGGATCAACAATTATGCAATCATGCATTGTACAAAATCCAAAAATAAAAAAAAATACTAATTATTAAAAAAAATTTAAAAAGAACATGGTAGTCTATCCGCCCTAATTTTAAAAGATTATTGAATATAAAATTATGCTGTAATGTTATTCTTTGTAATATAATTTGAACTGGAAGTATCAATTTCCTTAGGATCTCATTCACATGGGTTAACTGAATGTAGACTGCTAGAGATGGAGTGTGGTAAGCCATGTTTTTATCAGCATCCCGAGGTGATGCTAATGCACTAATAAAGGTGGTCAGTCCATCGTAGAAATTGATTTGTCTAGTGTTAAGGAAGAGTTAAATCAGTTCAGGTAATAGATAATAGACATACTAATGTAGGCATGATGGAAGTGCTTTGTGACTGCATCTTATTTAAGTTACCAAATAATTGTGTTGTATGGGATAGAAAGAAAAATGAGAGAGAATGAATATATTCTTTTAAGTTATTTCTTCCTCTCTATGTGAGTAAATGTTGACCTGACTTCCAACTGTCAGTAAAAGTGGATGTGAGTTGTAAGTCAGTTTATCAATTTGGTTGACTTTAAGTCATGCTTTCTTTACCAGCTTTCAGACTTTCTTAAACTGACCAGTGTGATGGTTTGCATAACCCAGTCTGCATTATGTGCCTTCCTTTATTTCTCAGTTCCACAGTTTCTTTACCTGTCAAGATTGCTCACAGAATCTCTCATAAAGTACCTGACTTTAATAAAAAAAGAAATATGTTTTAATGTGCATCTAAAAGGATTCATATTTAATTTAATTTGCAGAAATACTCCTTATATTTAACAGATAAGTTAGTGTATTTTCTGTCCATTTCCTTTATGTCAGACATTTAAAGATTAATAAAATGAGAAAAGTTTCTCTCTGTGCAAATAAAGTAAAAATTTTGACCAAATTTCATATTAAGCAATTCTAATTCATATATGTGTAATTTCAAACACTGATTTTTTGGTACTTTTACAAGGAATCATATTATAAAAACATGCATTCTGGTCCACATTGGAATCTTAGAAGAATTCCACTCAGTTTATATCTATAGGTCTCTCACAACAAAACATAATAGGCACAAAAGGGTAGAATTTTTAATTACACTAACCAGATGATTTAATGCTAAAATAATTGAACTCCTAAAAAGTTTGATAAGATGTTGATATGGCTGTATAAGATTTATTTCCAAAAATGAATCCTTTTGTAACTTGTCAAGTATAAAGCCAGGTCACATAGATTCTCATTTACTTACAAACATACCATGCACACACACACACACACACACACACAATGAAAAAGGGCAGTATAATTCTAGAAATACAAATAGCATATTATCACTGATTAAGTTGAAGTTTTGGTATTTTAGCTGGACTTGGAATTTAAACTGTGGTATATACACTTTGTAGCCCCAAATACATTTTGGATTCAATTTTGTGATTCCTTGTCTTGCTAATTAGCAGTAAGATTTTGAATTCCTATTTAAAAATCAGTCTTCATAAATGCCTAAGCCTCAATTGTATATGCAAATTCCACACATTTTCATACTGGTGGAATAACTGCATATGCAAACAGGTAATTTGACAGTTAATGATTCATTTGCACGTGCAAACCCACAATTTTAACATACAGATGCCAATTGGTACATGTAAATAATATTCTATGTGGGTCCTATTTTCCCAGTCTCTTTTAAAGAAACCAAACCTTTAAATAGGTTTTGTTTTGTATTTTAAAAATAAAATCGTCTTATAGTTCCAGGAATATTCAAGTGGGAAAATATTTTTACATGTTTGAAAGAAAAACTCAATTTTGCCCATTTGATCTTCAAGAAACCAAATTTGATCATTCTATTCTCAAAGTTATGGTATACGGTAGATATTCATGTGAAGTATGTTTACGTTTGATTAGAAATATAAAATCATGATGCAGCTGATTCTGTATTTATCATCTTAACACTTTTCAACCTGAAATAGCATAAAAGCTTTTTCTTCAAAAGACCAATATTTAAAGGGTGTTGATTTATGTAAATCAATAATTTATCAACTTGCTGTCTTTCTTTGCTGCCAGCCAGATGCTTCTCGCCTTGCTCGGCCAGACAATGTCAGCTGCAACACATAATGGCCTCTGATTCATGTAGAAATAAGAGCATAAATATTTTAAAAATCCTGCTACAGGAAGTAAGGAGGGTTGAGGTGGGGGTGAGAGATTTTACTGGTTTATTGTGAGAGTAGAACAAGTCTACATATTTTATGGGTTGGTTTTATCAGAAGTGGAGGCGGGGACGTCTCTTAGCCTGATTTTTATCTCCTAACAAGGCTGACAGACCAAAGTCTTTTCATAGCAATTTGTTGAAGACATCTGGTGAAGCTTTCTAGGGGATGAACACACTGCAGAATGTTCCTCTGGTATCAGTTGGCATGGCAACCGGTAAAAGACTATTCAACATCAGTAGGTTTCAAAAAGGTTGAGGCCTAGTTGAAAATCCATTTGGGCTCCTACCTGCAAAATTCTTTTGAAAATGCACTAAATCTTTTCTTAGGGCTCTAGAGACTGAACCAATATGTACAACTGTGGCAACTTCAATCTTAAATAATTTTCAAAACATGGGATTAATGATTCCAGTCACCAGAGGTATTACACAAGATCTAGAATTACTGGCATTGTGCTGGAGAGGGTATTAAAAATATGGTTGTTTTTCTCTCTGTCTTATCATGCCAGAAAAAACAAGAGTTATTTTCAAATTTCTTAAGTTCTAAGTTCACAAATTCAAATGAGTGAAATGAAATCTTTACAGGTTATTTTTTATATCATCTATACACATCCTAAAAAAAACTGAGTAGAATTTTATTGTCTATTGTAAATAATTCATTTCAAAATATTTTGCCCTCAGTACATTAACGTAGAAAAGACCCCCCCCAGTTAGTTTTTAATGCTAACATACTCTAGCTCAAGGACACATTTAATATCATGATTATCCAGTATATGCAATGTGTTTAGCTGTCAATTAAGTTATAACTCTTTGAAAATCAAATAAACATGAATAAGACCTTTGTTAGTATGTACATGATTTTTATAAACTGTAACTAAGCTAATGTATCACTGGCTAGAATAAAAAAGATTTCCATGGTATTTTACCCAAAATACTTACTGTATTTCAATATATAGGCTTATAGCCAGGATTCTAACTAGTATAAGGGATCATAAAGGAAAAAAAATTTCCAAAAATGTGCTCCCAAAATAAATAATAATAAATTGCAAAAAATAAATTGCAATGTTCAGTGCCCTGGTCACAAGTTAGAAGTTATATATTTTATTTGAACTATCCACTTAACAGAGTAGTCATCAAATTTAATTTTAAATAAAATAATGCTAATGAAAATGTAACTAATAATATTCTAGAATGAGAGAGAATTTTTAATGACCCATAAAACTCGTGCACTGGAGTCCAGTAATCACCACTACCTTCACCACAGTATTTAGTGTAGATCTATATGAATACTGTATTATACTTGAGTTGTTCTAGCCTCTACCTTAGAGTTACTGTAAGAATTAATGAGATAATCCATGAAGCCCGGTGAGTTGTTTGAAATCAAAGTATGAGGCATATTCAAGAAATTATGTGTACAATTTAAATTGCACAAGAAAAATGTGCACAATGTGTACATATTCAAAGAAATTATTTGCACAAAAATAACTGTGATTGTATCACATTCTATTGCCTCAGAAGCAATGGAAATAAGTACAAGTGTTGCTGTAGTCTGCTGTAGTCAACAGGAAATCAAAACATCCAGATGTTTGCCTGGGTTCTAATCCTGATCTGCATGAGAGAGCATACTATCTCTTTCCAATCTATTAAATTCCTTCTCAAAAGTAGAAAACAAAGAGGTTGTTGTCCTTCATTTTGTTCCTAATTGTGGCAAAGAGGGTCTATTTCATGGAACACAGATTTGAAAAATATAAATTCTAAAATATGCATTTCTTATTGTCATTAATAAAAGAAGGCATATATAAAATTTGGGGATAAAAAAATTAATAAAATCAAGTATTGATAAATTTCCAAAACATTTAGAAATCCAATTCTTCATAGCTCCCTAAGTAAATGTTGAACATTTTTTCTCTCTTTCTTATCTACCATCTGTCTGTCTTTCTACCTACCTACCTAAGCATTCATGCATCCTCCATGCATTCATCCATGAATCCATCCATCTATTCATTTATTGCTACCCAGGGAATTCTGGCTCCTATGACATGTGCACAAGGAAATTAAAAAGGAAACTCTTTGCTTACTTTTCAAAGTACAGAGATATGGAGTTTCTTCCTTTATAATTGACCAACACACAATGTCAATATATTTTCCAATACATATGAGGAAACTAAGGTTGAATGAAAATAAGTCTTCCAAAACCATGATGATCATAAAATAATTTTAAACTTGCTTCCACTTCTACCATATATTCAATCTTGCATATATTTAGGCAATACAAAAGAACCAGAGAGGGATGCCCTCCTTTCATATTTATTTAAATGAGGAATAAATGTTATCTTTATGGGTCAGTGAACAATTTATGTGTGAGTCAGAAGAAGGAATCTATTCTGGCTTCTTGTTCTTAGAACCTCCAATGACTATAAAAGCAAATATTAACAGCTCCCAGAATCCTGGACCACTCTTTATGCATTTAGAATTGACAGATAGTTATTAGGAAGACTACACAACTTCCAAGGCAATCTTATAGAGTGCTGTGGGAGCTGGTTTGTACCTGAAATTTCTACTGTGAAAACTAACAGTGACAATAATAGTGGACAAAGTTTTGATTCTTTAACAAAGTCCTACTTCTCACCTGCAAGCCCTCTACCAGATGCATTCTTGTCCAATCTTCCAATACGGGTACGTGGATTGAAGAAATAGACAATCATAGATATATATATATGTATTTCAAGCAAACTAATATATTTAGGGGTGATAAATTAACATTCATTTAGAGATAAGACTGAATTAAAACACTGTATAGATTTAGGAGCATATTTTTCAAGTGTATATTATCACATCACACCTACTATAATCTGCTATACCCCCTTCCCACTCTGTATACTCCCCTCCTCCTATGGTAACCTTTGTTTTGACCTGATTTCTAGGATTGGTTATTGGTTTGGTTTTATCTGACTCTTTGTTTCATTTCTCTATATTCCATGTATGAGTGACACTATCAATATTTGTGTCTCTCCTTCTGACTACTTGACTTAAAATAATCCCCTCCAGTTCCATCCATGTTGTCACAGATGTCAAGGGTTTATCTTTATTGAAAGATGAGTGGTATTCCATTAAGTATACATATGACATCTTCCTAATACACTCGTCTATCTTCAGACCATTAGGTTGTTCCATAGTTGGTTTTGTAAATAATGCTGCAGTGAATTAAAATATATGTTGACTCCATTGCCCCAGGGAACTGGCATTTATGCTTCATGTTTTGCTGAACTTATTTCAGACAGTACTGAAAGGACTCAGTCTTTCACCAAGGTGGAGAAATTCAACTAAGAGACTTCAACTAAAATGATTTCTAATCATTTTCAAGACAGCTGGGAAGCCCTGTTGTAAAGCCACATGAATAGTTTGCCAAAAAAAAGCTTAGATGGAAGAGAAACTTCTAACACAACCAGGTAGGGTATCTAATCCATTACATGGTGAGATTTTAGTGGGACTGTTTCATCGTGGCTGTAACCACCACATGCACATGACTACTCAGTGTTCCAAACCCAAAACTGAAGATTTATCTTATACTCAAATCTATTCCCTGAACTTTCCTATCTTAAAGAATATTTTGGAAAATATCAACATAATTTTCTTCAGTAGATAGCAAATTATTCCCCATAAAGTATATATAATTTATATGTCTAAGAAATGCAGTGAGGAGGAAAGAAGTCAACATGGAAAGGAAGGATACTGCATTATAACTCAGAGTTAGTCAAATACCAGCCCTAGAAAACTCAACAATGGTTAGGATCATATCCACAAACTGGTAGGTAACTAGTGAACAGAGAGGCAATACCATACTTAAGAGAGGGGACTATAGGGAAGTTGGAGTTAAGTATATCACAAGAGTGACATATGCATGTAGTCTGTATTGACAGCCATGTTAATAAACAGCACATAGCCAAGCTTTGAAAATAGTTGGCTACCTTTTGGGGTGGGGTAAGTCTTCTTTTGACATAAAGTTTCAAGAATCAGCAGACTTTGTCCTGGAGAAGCAGGACAGACAATCCAAACAGAGGCACCAGAATTTTCAAATATGAAAGATGATATGACATAATAATAAGAGAGTTTGTTCCTCTGGAGCAATAGAATTAAATTATACATTAAATGAGATTTCATTATAACTTATAATACAACAAAAGCACACATAAAACATATATTTAATAGAAGATGTATAAATAATTTTTCATATTTCGTTTTAAATATTTATTGCCAAGAATGGTGGTGCGTGCCTGTAAGCTTCAGCCTATGAAGTGGCTGGGGCTGGGGATCACGGTTCGAGTCCTGCTGGGGCAACAGAGGGAGATTTAGTCCCAAAAAAATAGCTGGGTGTGGTGCTGCATGCTTGTAATCCCAGCTACCTGGGAAGCCGAGGCTGATGATTGCTTGAATCTGAGGTACCCGGGTCAACGTAAGCCTGCAGTTCCACAGGAAAAAATAGCAAGACCTAGTCTCAAATATATATATATTAATATATATAATATATATAAATATAAATAATATATATAAATAATATATATATATAAATAATATATATAAATGTGCCCCAAACCCCCTTGGAACTAAAACATTTTTTCCCAAAAGGTTGCTCTATAGTGAAATAAAACTGCTGTATAACACTCATCGAAGTGAAGCCACATAGATGGTGAGATAGAAATCTTCCAGCTTGACCTCCAAGTCTTATTCTGCTCAGAACTTCTAGAAAGATCTAGGCAAGTCAGAAATACCCTAAGCTTTTAGTATCCAGACTTGTTTCTAAGAATCTCTCCTTTTCTCTGAATTTCTACATCATTTTGTAAAATTATTTTGCTTAGACTATCATATTTCTCTTGACTCAGTTATTTCTCAACTGAACATTGAGTCATCATTCCAAAAGAGGACTTTCTATCCTCAAACTTTAGAATAGCTTAGCCTAATAAATAATTGCCTTTATTTATTTAACTAAAATAGATCTTTTCTTTACAGTAGTACCTTTTTTCTTAAGCATAATACAATAATCAGTTTTCCACCTTTTTCTTGAATTTGAAATTTTTATTTGTAATATTTGTTCTGAAATATACATGCATTAAATTACTATGCCAGTGACATATCACACATATACACACACAGTTAATTGAATGCATCAACATTCCTGTCAAAAAGTGAGAGGAGAACAGAATGACTTAAGCTTTAAGTTAAATTTTGGGCAGACACTAGAATTTACAATAAGAATGTTGCCTTCACATTTTGATAACTAGGAGCCACTTAAACTTGCTTAGAAACTCATTAAAAGAGAATGATAACTTTGTCACTTTATAGAATGATTTAAATTCCAGTAAGGTTCAAAGACTAGGTTTCAGAAATAGTTTTCTTCTTTTGATTTATTGCTGATCATATACAATTTGAAATAGATTCTTTACAAACCCAGAAAATACATACAAAAATGATAGGCTGATTTTATCAACATTTAAATACCAAGAGTGAGGCTATGAAAATAAAATCATGGAGGTTTCTCTTCTTAGAGATATTCTTTAGGGCTGTGGAGGAGGGGCAACCGTTAAGTGCAGTACAATGTCCCAAGTGCTAAAAAAGCATAAATAGGAAGTGATCTGTTCTGTCTGAGAGGTCACAGAAAGGTTACACAGAGGAAGTGACATTTGAGCTGCAATTTAAAGGATGGACAGGTCTCAGTTGGATGGAAAATGGCCAGGGAAGGGAAATCCAGGGAAAGAAAAAGGGTATTAACCACACAGTATAATCAACCATTTGGGAAAGATTATGAGATATTCTTTCAGAATATTCAGAAAACAAATTCTAGAACATACTTTGAGAAAGATTGTCCGTGTCTTTTTCAGGACATGGATGATATCTGTGATTTTGAGATTATTTCTTTAAAAAAGGAGCAACGGGAGTGGGGTGTGGTGGTCAGGGGGCATTCCCAAAGGTATCAACAGACATATTTTATGAAATCCAAAAATAATAAATTTCTAAAGATAGAAAAAACAATTAAATAAGGTAAGAAGAGCTAGTCACTCAGCAATGTTTTTAACGCCTCGAAGAAGAGTTGAAACAAGATTTTCACATCCTGAAAATTTGAAGTCATAATCTGGAGAAGATTGAGGGAAGAATATTAACATAAACCCCCAAAATAGGTATGGTATGGTAACAATACCTGTGGAAGGAGATCCTATAGTCCTAATGTAGGACTATGCAAACCAATGTCAACTGGATAAAAAATCAATTAATTAAAAATTTTGAAATACTCCCATAAGATGGGGTTGTCTTACATTTACTTAATCTTTTAAATAATTACTATTTATTCAGCACCATACGGTGTTCTAGGGAAAAAAATCTATTAAAAGAACAAAAAAAGAATTCTACCCTTAAAAATACCCCTTGGTAATGAGAAAGATAAGATGGAGGTAAAATATGACTACTGGTAAAAGTCTGTAAAATATTATAGAAAGTATATCTATCCTTGGCCCATTGGAGGCAGTTTCTTTAGAAATCCAATCCTAGAGAAAAATCCAAAATGATGAATGAAAATTGACCTATTAAAATCTGAATTACATTTAATTTATCTGGATCTCAATTTTCCATTCATACAAAGGGGAAAAGCCTGGATTCATTAGTGGTTTTTAACCCTAGCTGCATCTTAGAATCACCTGGGAAGAAAAAAGTTTAAAATACTAGATTTCAGTCAGGGTTGAGGATCACCTAATGAGATGATCTCAGAAGTCATCCTCATTATGAAATGGACACATAAGACTAACTCAAGTAAACATTGCAAAATGAATAGAATCTGTTGAATAGTGTCTCCATTATATTAGTACATTCATTTCTGTGGAAATGGAACTCAAAACCCAATTTCTTTATGCTGCCCAAGAAGATCCTTAAGACTCTCATATCTTGGAAGTCCCCAGTAGAACAGTTATTCTCCATCTTCCATCAAAAATATGACTGGCTCATATCCAGTTCTCTCAGTTAGTCTCTGCTGACAGGCTCTCTTTTTTTGTTTAGTTTTTAACATAGTGTTTTTGTTTTGTTTTCTCATTTACCATATCCTCCAATCCGAACAACCTTCACATTCAGGCAAAATGTGCTTATCATTGACCCTTAATAGCTCTCCCTCTACCCACAGGCAATTTTATGTGTTCAATGCTGGCTATTTTTATGACATCTACCCAGACTCTGATTTCCTGAATTTATATCACTATTCTCCAGTAATTGAACATGACTCATTTATTTTATAATTATTTTGTTTTATGTAAAACCTTTTATTCTAAACTATGATTCAAATATTTGCCTACTACTATTATTAAATGTCTGCCTTGTTTGGAGAGTATAAATAGAAAGGAAATCAAATGATAAATTAAATAGGAATATTATATAAGAAATTAAATTAATTATAAAGGCCTAGCAGATAAAAGAAGTTTTAGAATGTTTGGAGCTATAAAAAATGTAAGTTATTTATCTTTTTATCCATTCTTTCATGATGCAATATGTTTATCAATGGCCTATATTGTGTACTTACTTTAGGTGTTAGAGATTTTAAGGAAAAAGATCCTAGGAGACCTGGATCTGTGAATTCTATTGGTGAAAACAGGCAACATATAACATGCAAAGGTGATAAGTATACAATATTATAATGTATACCTTGTACACATATAATGGAACCTGCTGATAACTCAATGAAAACAAAACATGATAAGGAGATAGGTGAGGTCCTTTCCTGTAGATGGAAAAGTAGATGGATAAAAAGAGCCATTTTAGGACTTGTGCATATACTGTTTCATATTATGATATTTACATAGTCTTAGACTAGTTCATATAAATGAATCTTCTCTTCTTAGAAACAGTAAGAATGTAGTATTCCTTTCTTTAGAAAAAACTAAGTGACTTGCAATTAATCTGCATACCAAAAAAGTAAGATAAATTGTATTGTACTGACTTTCATATGGGTCATCCTTGTTGTTTATAATGTATCTGTAACCTACTTTAGCTTGTATATAGACATAATTCTCTCACATTTGCTAATTATTTGATATAGGCATTACATTTATTTTTGTAAGAGTTGGCTTTTATGGCTTAAGAGTTCAAGTAGTAAACACACAGAGACACACACTTTTATGGCTTCACTTCACGAGGATATTTTAAATTTTTATAATGACAATCTACAAATATTTTGAACAAACCATTCAAAATTATAATGCAGATACCTCTTTGCAGGTAAAAATAGAATAAAAATTAAAAGATTATTTGAAAATTATTTGAAGTTATATTTTAAAATTTTTCAAAGGAAATGGCATTGTCATAGAGCTGGAAATGTAAAATAAAAATCTGTTAGGCTCCTTCCACACACATGACCATAGCATGGTTTAAATTCGATGGGAAGCCACAGGCTTGTTCTCATAAAATCAAACCCGGTTCCCCATTTCTGCTGCTGACAGGAAATGTCATTGCTAGGAAATAAGGCAGCAAGTTGGCGTCTCCAAAGTATCAGCACCTCAGAGACAGATGAAGAGAAGGGGCCCCTGTGTAAACAGAAATGACCTGTGCCTCAGAAGAATATGTGTGATTTCCTGGAACCGGTTTGTATCTTTTTCAGCTGGCAGGAGTAGGAGCAATCTTTGGGGAAAGTATTCTGCTCACTATGACAACACTGCTCATGTTCAGAAAAGACACAATGACAGGAGGAAGAAGTAGAATCAGAGAGGAATATTATTAGTGCCTGGGGTTGATGTTTTAAATTCAGGGACAGATAACAAGCTGATCATTATTATTATTATTTTTATATTACTTAAGAGACTAGGTCTTGCTATATTAACCAGGGTTGTCTCAAATCCACAGACTCAAGTGATCCCTACTCTCAGCCTCCCAGGTAGCTGGGATTACAGGTGTTGCCACCACATCCGGCTAGTAGCTGATTTTTGTAGTATGTCAAATAGAAGCTCACTTGGAAAACTGTGATTGTGGGTGTACATGCTTGTGTATATGTATATAACAGCATGTAAATATAACATATGTGGAGTCATCTGCCACAAAAAACTTTGATGCAATTTGAAAACAAATAATGTGTTTATGTTTGTATGTATGTGTGCATGTATACAGGGTAAATATGCATTAATTAATATGATTCACATAATGTACATATTACAACTATAAGCGGTGAAATATTTGAATATATAAGCTGGAAACTGTCACATATGTATATTCTTCCAATCTATATGAGAACACATAGCTGTGATCAATTTGTATTTCCTATGTCTTACCTGGGGATTTGTACTTGGGCAAAAAAGGGTTAGAGAGTCCATTAGCTAATCTGAATTTATGACAATAAATCCCTTGATGTTCAGCTATGACAGGAATTACTCCCCTCTAATGAGTAATAAATGTGGATAAGTCATGTGTCCCATTGGATTACTTGGCTAAAATCACATTTAGAAGATGGCTAATTGTCTAAAATTTATCCAAATTCAATACAAATTTTATTGCCACTAATTGCCTTTGCAGGTTTTGGAACATTAAGTATATTGAAATGTATTTGTCATAGCACTCCTGTGCACATGTAATGCATGAATAGAATAGTCACTACTATCCAATTTAAGCATTTCAGCTATTTTGGTAATTTAATATTAAATCATTATGACTTGAAATATAACTTTCCATTTTTAGAACTGCAACAAATTGTATTTTTAAATTAAATGTTTTTTTTTTTTCCATGGATAGACTACTCTTTTGGCTTTATAGTTTTGACATGACTTAATTGAAATATCAAGTAAAAAACATACTGTATGACCTGTTAGTACCACTATAAATGTATTCATATTGCCATTCTAAGTCAGCTGAACTAATTTAGCCAGGAGAAGCATGCTAAACAGCTATTTTCATAGCCTGTATATATCTGTTGAAATTTTTTTATTTGAAATTACCTATACACATATAAAACTGATGTTAGATATCATGTAAGCAAATTTTAAAATAATAGAAGATATATTTATCTAACACAGCAAAATATGTAAAAATTGCATTTAAAAGATTTGTATAAGAAATTTGAAGTTTTTTACTAGACAAGATTATAAAATAATAAAAAAAAGAATTTGTTGGTAAGATGTTTTGGTATTGAAAAATTCTTCCTAATGAAAACATCCAAGATAAGAAAGATTAGACTGAAAAAAAAATAGTTAAAAAATGGGATCAAGAAATATATGTTTTCTAAATAAAGAATTCAATGAGAATAATTCTGGACCAAACGACAATTTATCACATCTTCTTAATATGTACACATGGAGTTATTTTATAGAACATAAAATAATATGTAAGTATATAGCTCAATTTGTATACTGAAAAAGACACTTCTGTGGACCAGTAACAGATAAGGAACCCAAGATGTAAGGATTATGGTCACACTGTCATGATGGAGATGTGACCTTGAAACACGTTATTTTAGTCCATCCCATGTAAGGATGGGAATGAGAACATATTCTGTGTGGTCAGAACTGCACACCAGCAGAAACGTGTGTGAATCATATGGTCTTGCTCTGTTCATCAAAAGGACCTTAAAGACCACACACTAATTTGGGAAAGAAGTAGCTAGCTTCCCTCCAAGAAACAAAAATTTTCACCAGGCTGTCTCCACTTATGTACTCTGTTATAAATATGTAGTAGATCCGATTCTAGATGAAGTGTACTTTGAGGGGAAATAAAGCTATCTGAAAATAAATGAATAAAATGAATAAAACCACATAAGGAAATCGGCAACATGGAAGCCAGAAAGTGAACCTAACAATCTTAATAGATTTACATCCAAGGAAATAATAAAACAATTTTGAAAGGACTTTAACAGAGAAGGTTAAAATTTTTTAGCTGTAATAGAAGGAATAATCCTCATGAAATAAGAGAAATGAAATCCATTAAAAAGCAAGAAATGATTATTTAAAAAGTTACTAGACTTCTGTGTAAAATAATCTTTGGAAATATTCAAAAGAAGTATAGTCAAAATATTTTTAACTTCAAAGATGGGTTTTAAAGTTCCATTGAAACATCTAAAAAATTAGTGGTTTAAGTGCACAATTAATCTAGAACATTGACAATAATATACCACAAAAGAAAATTATGTCAAAAGATGCATGTAAAATTAAAAAGAAATTCCATTTCATAGCTAACACTTCACAAGATGAGACATCTCATCTTGTGCTAAATCTGAAGACATTATTCAAAGGATTTATGATTAAGAATAGTCCATGTTGAAATATGTTTTATATTGAAAAAGTCCAGAAGTATCTGGTCACTTCAAAACAAATTTGAAGAATAACAGAGATAAAAGAAATTCTAAAACTATAAGTAAAAGAAGTTATATAGTGTACAAAAGTTTGGCAAAAAGCCAGTGACAGATTTCTCATGAGGAGTTAGTATACCAGATTATAGTAAAATGACATAGCTTTAAAATATTATGATGACATAAATACAGGAATTTAATTTTTTTTTTTACCCAGCCAAATAGTGATTTCAGTGGATGATATAATGGACATTTGTTATATCTTCTGACTGCCTCTATTTCAGTTCGAACAGAGGAAAAATGAAAGCAGAGAGAATGTGATACAGAATAAGAGATAAAAAATTAGTAACTTCAGACTATAAATCTAGATTAGTATAGACCAAAATAAACATAATGAAGTGTATATATTTAAGTCTATTTGGCTAAGGAAGTCTACTACATTTTATAGTTTTCTATCCTTTCTGTGAGATCTCAAAAAGTACTCTCTAATGTATTAAAATGATATTAGGACAGTTAATAAAAAGAAACAAAACTAAGAAAATCAATGAATGCATGAATGACAGAAAAAGTTTAAAAAAATCAAAAGGTTTAGTCAAAAACAGAACTTTTAAATGGTAAAAATACTAACTATAAAATTGTAACTACAATAACTATAAAAAATTAAATAAACAGTACAGTTGGTGATCCTGAACAAGGGATCAGATAAAATAAAATAGAGATAGTTATGAGACAAATCAAGTTGAATAAAAATGCAAGTCTTCAGCTATTGTAACGAGAATAGAAATTTATGTATATCAGGCCCATATTCTAAAGTTTAAGTATATATATATATATATATATATATATATATAGAGAGAGAGAGAGAGAGAGAGAGAGAGAGAGAGAGAGAGAGAGAGAGAGAGAGGAGGGGGTAAATTGTCACCCTCAAAAGAATAAAAATTGAGCTTGCTTGAGACTTTTGATATATAACATTAAATGCCATAAGATAATGGATTAATAAAAGATAAAATTGCATCATCCAATTTTCAGTATTCTGTAAAGCTGTTCATAGGCTAAAACTTAGAAAAGTTGCTTTGATTTATATAAGGATTCAAAAAAATGTTATACCTAAAAACTTTTCCTGAATAAAGTCTCAAAGACTTTGGTGTGACTGATGAAAAAAAGAACCAAAACAAAATGAAAGTGGGAAAGCTAGATTAGAAAAAATTGGCAATGATATTGAAAGCAATAATATTCTTATTTAAGTTTAATTGTTCATATCTAATTTCAGAGCAGAACTTAGATGATAAAAGAAAGTGAATCATAAAAGTAAGCAAATTTAAAACATATTTCTCTGGATCTCAAATCTCTATGTGAAATAAGCAATATCAAAAAAGACATGAGGAGACTAGAAAAATTCACTATTGAATGAAGTTCATAATTTATTTCATTCAGGACATGACAAGTAGAAAACTTTTACTTAAAGATTTCAGTAAAATAGTAATCACCAAAATGAAGATAACACCAGTATTTTCAATCAAATCTGTACACAAATTATACAAATATTGGTACAAATTATGATTTCTGAATATAAAAAATGAAAAATAAATATGTGACATACATTATGTGCAATAATAAAATTATACAACTTTGGGGTAACAATATTGCAGTTGAGGCTGACCAACTAAGAAGGGTACATTGCATTCAATATATGCTAATAACAGCAATAGATAGGAGTCAATGAGAACAGATTTAAATGGTGAATCTCAAAAGTAATTTAATAACAAACTTTTGCCAGAATTCCATGTTTTGTTTTCTATCATTTATAATTATTTATTAGTAGACTGATGATTCTATTCCTCAAGGCATATGTGAATTGCCTTGATTTTTTCTTTCTCTTTTCAATCATTACATGGGGACTTTCTGGGTGTTTTGGTGATAACTGCAGTCTTGTGATCTACATATGTAAAGGTGTCATACTATACTTCTAAATGACTGTTGTAAACCAATGACCTCAATAAAAAAAAAGTTAAAAAATAAATATGATCAAAAAGGTCACTGCAAATTCTATTCTGTGTACTGGATTTTAGGGTATGTGTGGCAAAGAACTAAAAAAAGTAATGAGAGATACTGATAATTCTAAATTGGGAGGCAACTCACAATAATAGCTTGGGATACCAAAGTTAGAGAATAACAAAAAGAAATCAGTAACTTAAAAAGGAAGCTAGGTTTTGTTGGGTTTTTGTTTTTGTTTTACTTTTGTTTAGGAATCAATTGAAACAGGTTGTGTTGCTTAACGGAGTTTTGAGGGCTTATATAAGTGAAAAGTCAGCTACAATGTGATAAAAAGCTTTTTGAAATACACACATGTATTCTGCATACTGCAAAAGCAAAATGCTATGTATTGATCAACATAAAAAATGTGAGCTGCCAGGCATGGTGGCTCGTGCCTGTAAGCTTCAGCCTATGAAGCGTCCAGGGCTAGGGATCGCAGTTCAAGTCCCGCCTGGGGCCGGTAGCGAGACCTAGTTCCAAAAAAAAGCAGCTGGGCATGGTGATGCGCGCCTGTAATCCCAGCTGCCTGGGAAGCTGAGGCTGGGAGTTGCTTGAGTCTGTAGTACCCCGGGCAACGAGAGCCTGGGGTTCCACGGGCAAAAATAGCAAGAACTAGTCTCTAAATAAATAAACTAAATAAAATATGTGAGCTACTTGAAGAAATTTCCATCAGTCTCTCTCTATCCAAGAAATGATATGATTTATTTTGAGCATGCTTGAACTGTCTCTGGGGATAGGCATTTGGGTTAGTAGAAAGGAGTTTTTCAAAAATTAAAATCTCTAGTCTTTCATAGTTTCTAGTATAATATTAATATTTCATTTGCAGGGAGAGGAACTATTTCATTTGCAGGGAGAGAGATACTTCTCCAAAGAGGAAATACAAATGCCAACAGGCACATGAAAAATTGCTCAAACTAGTAATAATTGAAATACAAATCAAAACCACAATGAGATACTACCTTACACCAGTAAGATTGGCCCACATCCAAAGAATGGGCAACAAGTGCTGGAGTGGATGTGGAGAGTGAGGAACACTCTTATACTGCTGGTGGGAATGTAAACTGGCCCAATCTCTATGGAAAGCTGTGTGGAGGACCCTCAAATTAATGAAAGCTACCAACTGACCCAGCAATTGCTCTCTTGGGAATCTACCCAAAGGAGACCTCAATGTGGGTACAAAGGGTCACCTGTGCTTGGATATTTACTGCAGCACAATTTATAATTACATGGACATGGACACAACCTAAATGCCCCAAAACGGTGACTGGATGAAGAAAATGTAGTAGTTTATGCCATGGAATATTACTCATCAATTAAAAATGACAAATTTTATGATTTTATGGTAACATGGATGTACTTAGAAGAAATCATATTAGCAGAAACAAGTCAAAAAGAAAAAGACAGAAACCAAGTGGTTTCACTAATATATGGGATATAGGGAAAAAATAAACAAAAGCCATGAGAAAAAGTCAAAACAAGCTAACCACCAAACAGAAGCACACAACTTGGGGCAGGGGGGAAAGGGTTGTATGGTGGGGAGAGTGGTGGTGGGGTGAAACCATGAGATTACAAAGATGTGAAATTTATACATAAATAAATTAAAAATAATAATTAAAAAAGGGAAAAATTAAAAATAAAATCATCCTTGCAATAAATAAATAAATAAATAAATAAATACAATGTATCCTGTTTAAAAAAATATTTCACTTGCATACTGAGGATCTTAATATTCAGCTTACATAATATATGATAACAGTTTGTGTAGACAAAGTGTGAACAGCTTTACAAAATTGTAAATAGCTTTACATTTTACATTATTGTAAGAAGTCTGAAGAGGAAAATGCTAAAATAACTGAGATTGAATAAGTATATACTGGGTGATTTTTCTGATTATATTTTTAAAATATTGTTCCCAGATTCATGTACACATTTGGGTAAAATAACTGCACATATTTATTATGTATATTCTAAACAGGAGAAATACCATTAAAGTCCATGGAGTAAATATATAGTCATTTTGGTAAGTTATTTATCTGGAAACCTCAAGAGCTTTTTGCTGCTGTTTCATCTGTCAGTTAAATTCATTTTAGTGGTCTAAGTAATAGTTATGTGATATTATTGTATAAAGTAGCCATGATAATCTGTACAATTTACTTGTAAGAATGATCACATAAATAAAGACATAAGGGTATATCCTGTTTTTATCAATGTGTGTAGTTCTGCAAGTGCTAATCAGTCCTTAGTTTTTTTCTTCTTTGTGAAAAGACACATGTTAACACATGCTTTTTTTAAATTCATTTTTAAAGTAAAATATGCTACATTTTTAAAGTTTGTTGTCATACTCATACATTCTTAAAAGAGTTGAAACAAGATGGAAAGGAATGAAGCAACCTAAAAATAATACATTGTTTTTTCAGTGCAACAACCAAAATGCATAGAGCTAATTCACTAAAAATAGCTTGTGTTAAATGAATAAAATTTAGAACAATTAGTATACTCTTTACTAATGTTATCTAAAATTTGTAATTTTCTATTATATTACAATTGCAGTTCTATTATATTTGCTCTCAAAAAATGAAATTAGAGCTAGTTATGTAACACTTCAAAGGCTAGTCTATGGATGGTTTTATAAATATATTCTAAGATAATTTAAGTATATGACCTAGGATTTAGGCATGCCTATCAAAATTTTGTCTTGAAGTCTTAGTTGTTATTATTGCTCTAATCTTAATAGATCACATGTTCTCCAGGTTTGAAAGAAAGATTAAACATACAGCAAACATTTCGGAAAATAAAATCAGTATTTTTTTAAAAAAAATCTTCAAACACATTATACAAATGGTGATGTCAATTATGCAGTTTGCTAAATGAGCCTGTTGTTCAGGAGAAGTTCAAGTTAAAGATGTAAATGTGAGAACTCTCAACAAATATATGTTACTTTTAGCTATAGAATGGCATTTGGTTATAGAGAGAAAAAATAAAAATGGAGTGGAGAATAGGAACTAGCATTTACATGTGAATTGAGTCTGTGAGTCCATGTTTAACATTTAATGGTTAAGTTAGATGTAGGCTAGTACTGAGGATCTCTGAGCCTGTGAGTGAGGCTACAAATTTCCCCCTATTTCAACACCTCCAAAATCTGACTACACTTCCCAGCATGCTATGATGAAGACTTCCTGAACAGGGGGTTGCTGAGATGAAAGAAAGAATGGCATGATTATTGCTGAACAGAGAGAAGGAATGAAAACATGTTGGCAGATAGTCTTCTAGTCTTTACTGTTTGTGAGGTTAGTGCTTTAGAGCTGGCTCTTTTCAGAGATGGTTGCAGGGAACCCTTTGCTGAATTCAGCTTGGGTGGCACATTTTGACATTCTTTCTCTCCTAAGCCTTTAGGCCTTGCCCAACTTCTTCCTTGATATTCTTATGGGAATTATCTTTTATTCATTCTCCTGGAAGCTTTGCTTTTGAGCCTTGGCTGTCTGGATCCTGTTTGCTGGACTAGGAGTTTGGATAGAAGGGCATGAGTGATTTCAGAGTTTGATAGGAACTCTATTTTTAAATTTCTCCCTCTCACACACATTCTCTACCTCTCCCTCCTCCCACTTTGAATCTGCTCTGAATTAAAAATTTTATGCACACTAGAGTCTTATTAATTTACCTTTATGCATGTGAGTATAATTTGAGTGTGATGGAGCCTTAGAACAAGTAATATGGGTCCCATCCCTTAGCCTTTTGAGGATCCTGGGTATTCTCCCAGTTTCACCAATTATCAGCTTTGGGTCCCTGCCAAATGTTCAGGTATCAGTTTGATAGAGGAGAAACTAGCAATAACAATAATGAAAAGAATAATCATGGAATAAAGAAAAAAGAGTGAAGCTTTGAAAAAGCAAACATGAAAAAGACTTCAGCAAAAAGAATACTTAGGTGTGCCAAACATTCCACAGTCAGGAAGATTAAAGGGACAGAGAACGAACCATTGGAGTTAGCAGTATGAAAACCAGTGATGAAATGGACATGCTCAGTTGCAGTTGAAGACCACACAACATAGAGACCAAGCAGTATGACTCTTGGGCTAATGGTGAACAGTGAAGACACATTAGACATGATGAATCATAAAGTAAAGTCATTTAGCATAATTATATAGGCTATATATATATATATATATATATATATATATATATATATATATGTATGCCTTTATGTGGGAGCCCATCTCAGAGATGAGAAACTTGTAATATAAATCTTTGCAAGTTGAGCTCTCGGCCCCCCGCAGGAGGAACAGATTGGGAGCTGACCAGAATCTTCTGGGGACCCCCTAGGGGGCGTAGCTCTCCGGACCCCAAGTGTGGGAGTGCTGAAGTCATGAACTGTATCTTTATTAAGAAAATATAGGAGCCCCGCCGTCAGATTCTATATTTTAATTAGACTCTCTGTGGAGAATCACTGAGATACTAGAATGAGCCCGAGGCAAAGAAAACTGGGAGAACCAGATAAGCTTTACAACCAAGGATTAACCTTGGGTGACTTGAAACCAACTTTTATTATCCTGATTCCCTAAAAATGATTGCTTAGGAATGTTTAGTAGTATCTAATGATAATCTATTTTCTCTTAAGATATTGATTTCTGTCTTTCACGTTATAGTCCTCACGCGCTCATGGTAATTACCCTCACGCGGTCACTTCTGCCTCTCACTGAGATAATGCACCCACTACTCATTAGATGCCCCTCCCCTAGGAATGTTAAAGTAGCTTGTTTAACAATATAAAATGTGGCCTGAAAACCTACAATAAAGCAGCAGATTCCTCGCTCACTAAATTCGTGTCTGTGACCATCATTCGCCTGCCTGAGTTTTTCCTG
>PVHY01023815.1:0-20447 GCA_004024945.1 Uropsilus gracilis
GTGGGGGGTGGGGGGGGTGGAGGGGGGGTTCACTCCCAGTGCATTTTGATGCTTGTCCTCTGCAAAGCTCTCCTTCAAGCACTGTTTTGTGTTTTCCCAGATGTCCACCCATCCTCAGAAGGAGACCAGGGCCCTTCCCACCTGTCTAGGCCCAGCCTCCACACAGATCCTGGATGTCAACAACGAGGATGGTCTGGAGAAAGAATGCCTCAGAAAACCAGAACGGAAGCTCTCTGAGCGCTATAGTGTGGGTGACCCCAGTGCCATGTTCTCCTCCGGGAGCTCACAGCTGTCCTCCAGAGGAAGAGTCATTAAGGGGTTCTGGGACTCAGCTGAGGAAGGCTACAGGACGTACCACATGGATGAATATGATGAGGAGAAGAACCCCAGTGTGAGTGAAGTCCCCCTCTCACTGGAACCCAAGAGAAGGCTGCAGGGTGGGAACCTCCTTTGGCCAAAAAGCACCCAGCTTGCTCTTATCAGGTTGGCGTTAAGGTTCTCTGATGGCCAGGAGGGCTTCTGATCGAGCTCAGAGAGATCTGAGATTATTGCCTGGATCTTACGATGCCCATAAATAATTAAGGGGATCCTGATTTCTCTGTGTGTGTTTGTGAGAGAGGGGGGGGGGAGGAGAAGGGAGGGAGGGAAGGAGGAAGAAAGGGTGGGAGTGGGCAGGGGGGCATTCAAGAACCATGGAACCATGGAATTTTCTTATGTGGATTCTGATCATAGTACATAACTCTGAGGCAATAGAGCTGGGACAGAATAGGTTCAGGCCCCTTGCAGGGTGTGAAAGCTGTTAATCTTTTTGAATCACAGTTTATCTCTAAAGTGGGAGACCAATAACCTGCTCAGTGAATTGTCACAAGTCAGTGAGATCAGATGTGTAAAGCTGGTTGTGTAGTGTTTCTGCACATAGCACTCAGTAAGTGGTACCTGCTGTTATTATTATTGCCACTAATTGTAACTTCTTAATAGTAAGCCTGTGGGGATCAGAGAGCTTCCTGGAGGAGGTGGCATGTGAACAGAGCTTTAGAAATAGGCAGATGGGATCAGGGAGCTGAGTGGAGGGCACAACTGAACAAAAACAAGTAGGGGTTTGGAGGGTGGAATTGCAACTCCTCCCATCAGCTGCCCTCTGCCATGTTTGCCCTGCCTCTGTACCTCTTCTTTCCAGTGCATCATTTAAAAAAAATTGATTAAACACATTATCTATCTATCTATCTATCTATCTATCTATCTATCTATCTATCTATCTATCTATCTATCTATCTATCTATCTATCTATCTATCTATCTATCTATCTATCTATCTATCTATCTATCTATCTATCTATCTATCTTTTACGTTGTGTCTACCTCAGGATTTGCCCACCACCTTGTCACCTGTGAACCATCATCTTAATCACTTGTGCTTCTCCCTCCCCCACTTTTACTCCCCCCCTTGCTCTATGCTTAGTCCTGCTGATAGTTTGTTGGTTTTAAGTTGTTCTTGACCTTTTGTTTGTTTGTTTCTCCTATATCCCACATATGGATGAACTCATCCAGTATTTCTCTTTTTCTTTCTGGCTTATTTCTGCTAACATGATACTTTCTCATTCTATCCATGTTATCACACACGCCTAAAATTTGCATTTTCGTGGCTGAATAATATTCCATTGTGTACATATACCACTTTCTGATTCCAGGGCATCATCAACTTGGGCACCAGTGAGAACAAGCTCTGTTTTGACCTGTTGTCCAGGCGGGTAAGTCCCAGTGTACCCCTGCGTGGTGTCACCAGCTCCAAGGCGCTGTCTGTCCTTGGGCTTTCCCCACAAGGGCCTGCTGCTTTCCTCAGTGTCACTCTGGGAACGCAAGCTGCGATCAGTCCTGGGAACAGTTTTCTAGGTGCTCTTGGGCCCGTAACTGCCTACTCTGCTCCTGCTTCTTCATTTCTCACAGAGGCTTTTCTCCTAATACTGTACCTCTTGATTCTGAGTCCCTGCTCTTCAGAGGAGAAACGCTCAGTGATGTGTGGCCAGTACTTAGCTAGATCATCAGAGAGGAGATGCAATGTGATTTGTAGTTTCTACTAGTTCCCATGGTGTAAATATTTCACCCTGGCTGATTCTTAAGCTTCTGATGGGACATGCTGGCACACGCACAGAGGCACACTTTATATCCTTTGCCCCCAGTCTGGTACCTCAACAGAAGTAATCTCAAGAGCACAGAATATAGTATAATGTTTTGCCAGATTCAGAAGATGTTTGAGTACTTATGACCTTTGATTTTAATTAATATAATTTATATCATTTTATATCTTTTATAATTTAGTTTTTGAAAATGAATGTTTATTGTTCACATAGATTACACAATTCCTGAAACATAATAATCAGCTTTCTTGAACTGGTGTGAGCCATCTCTGGCAAACCACTAGAAGTAGCGAATGGGTCTATCTCGTCCCAGGGCCTTGGAGTCAGGGTTGGAATTATACCAACCAAAGGAATATAGTCCCAGAATATCCAAGTCCCAAGGGGAGAGGGATTTAGGGAATATGCTTAAAAAATCTTTCTACCTAAAACCAGCTTGTCCTTTTAGGGTAGGTCAGCCTATCCCTTGGAAATAAAATGTGAAATAAAAAGAAAAGTGAAAATGCTAAAATTCATTTTAATCACATATTTCGTTTAGTCCATGTATACCTAAAATATGACTATTTAATCATGTAGTCAATGTAATAGATCACTGAGCTATTTTACATATTTTCTTATATCAAGTATTCAGAATCCAGGTATGTGCATTCAGGTGAGCCCATGGCCATTCCAAGAGGTGAGGGGGAGAGGGATAAGGCTGGAGGTATAGCCATGTGACTGGTACCTTTTCCCCTTTTCTTGGATGCCATTGCCCAAGGTGCTGTCTTTCTTTGACATGGTGAATGATGCCCCAGGGCTGGCTAGCCCCTCCCCATCATCCCCATGGAATTTCCTTAGCAATAACTATCTTATTCAAGTGAGAGGTGGAGCTGATCCTGCAGGAAAACAGTGACCCAAGTCTCTCCAGATCATGGAACCCAGACTGAGGTGACAGCACTGATTCTGGGACCTCTTCTGTCACCCCACAGGGCACTGAGCAGCTCCACCTCCCACAGCTGCCTCTGCAAATCACCTGATGGGTTTTTAGGTGACAGTGTTGAGCAGAGAGCTTTGCATGAGGAGTTGACAATTCCAGGTCAACTGGGAGCTCCACCGCTTGCTGGCTCTGTGACCTTGGCTGCGATACCTCACTTTTCTGAACCTCAGTTTACTCATCTGCAAAATGAGCATATTGTGCTATCCCCTTCTTGGTTTCTCTGATGGGCAGACCATGGCTGTGGCCTTGGAGGCCCTGTGCTATGTGGATGTGATGGCCCTCACCTTGGGGTGTGTGGCCCTCAGCCCTGTCCTGTCCTTTCTGCCCTCAGCTGAGCCAGAGTGACATGCTGCGGGTGGAGCCTGCCCTGCTGCAGTACCCTGACTGGAGGGGACATCTGTTGTGAGTACTCCCCCAGGGCAGTTTTGCTGGGGGTGGGGGCATTTTTGGTTGCCTTACTGGGAAGGGGCTGTTCCTGGCACTTATTGGTAGAAGCCGGGATATGGCTACATGCCTACAGAGAATTATCAGAGTCTAAAGAACAATAGTAGTGGGGAGACAGTTAAAACCTGAGGGCCTGGAGACCTGGTGATTGTGGGGTTACCTGGAGCTTCTTCAGGGAGCTGGGACCTCCTGCCAGGCCCACCCAAGCTCAGGGGGTTCAGGGTCTAAGGCAGGGCGAGTGTCTTTGGGCAAGGAGTCTCAGTTTGTACTTTCTCAATAACTTTATTACTCAGGATTCTGGAGGAACCAGAATCTGCTTTGGGAATACTAGCTGGGCTTTCCTGACCTGTAGGGTGGGAGGTGGTAGATGAAGCCAAAGAGAGTCTGTTCTTGCTGAGCACGGACTACAGTCCAGAAGCTACTCTCCAGGATTAGTGGCTGAGCAGGACTGGATTCCAAAGCACATGTGCTTAAAATAACTGGAGTGCCAGGCCTGGAGTGGGAGCTCTGGGCATCAGTGTGGACTCCACTTCTCAGCAAGTGACTTAAAACTCCTTCAAACCTGTTTCTTTGTTTGTGAAATGCAAATAATTAAAGTACTAGTACTGGTTGCATCATGGCATTGCTAAGAAGATTCACTCCAGAGAAGCCCTTCTAAATGGAAATACTCAATAAATATTAGCAGCGTGGTAATGATGATATAGGGACAAAAGGGGGCAAAAACCAGCAACCAACTTGCCACAGGAAAGAAAAATCTTTCAAAATGCAGCTTCTGCCACTCAGGTTTCCTCACCCGCATGTAGCAGTTGCCACTCAAATGCAGTTCAGCAACAGGGTTTTATTAACAAGGGAATTAACCAGGAAAATGAAAAGCTTTTACTGTCACAAGTGACCAGTCATTTTACCCAATCACCATTTTCAGTCCCAAAGGTCCCAAAGACACATGTCCAAGATGGTACCCTTTGCTCCTCCAAACTTGAGGCCAGCACTGCAAAGTCCAGTCTTTTCCCTCTGTCTTCTTTTTGCTTCTCCAGTGTTCTGTGCTGCTCTGCTTCTCTAAGGTTCTTCAGGTTTTCTTCCACAATTGCTGATACACAGATCAGCTTTCCAAATCCCTGGCCATCTCCAGGTACCAGCTCACTATGTCACCTTGCTGCGGTGCCACACTCTCCACATTGGCTACTCTTGTGCCAGTCACCAGGGCTCCCTGCCACCTCCAACTCACTCTTTGAGGGGGCTTCCCCTGGCCAGGCCACGTGGGCCTGTCCCTTCAGCCCACCGCTCTCATCTTCTCTCTTTCTTTACTCTTCTTTCCTTGCTCCTTCCTTTTATCTCCACCCTCTCTTCCCACTTTCCATTTTCTCTTGCAGTTCTTTCAGACTCCGCCCACCAGGGCATTTTGGCGCCTGTTCAATTTCCAACTGCATCATTACCCAGTGTCATTGACAATCATTGTTATAATAGTACTGTTTATTATTATTATTATTGCAGCGGGCTAGAGCTAGACAGTGCTGCATTTGAGATTCCTGGAGTTGGCTTCTTAGTGGGTTTTCTAATACAAGTACTAGAAGGGAAGTGTTGCTGGGTGGGGCTAGTGGTGGGGCCTCGTGGGGAAAGGTGGTGGGGAAGGTTGGTACCAGGGAGCAGAGATAGCAACCTTCCACACTCCCCTGGGGGAACTGAGAAGGGACTGTCCCAGAGAAGCTTTGGATGGAATGTAGGTGCCACTCATGGCCTGTCTGTTTGGTCTCCAGCCTCCGGGAGGAAGTGGCCAGGTTCCTGACTCTCTACTGCAAGAGCCCAGTAGCTCTTAAACCCGAGAATGTGAGTAGTTTCCCTCCCTGTGCTCTTCTGGCTCCTCTGCCCATCTCCCCCACCCTAGGGATGGCCAGGGGTGTGGTGAGGTTGAGATCTGCCTTTTACCACCTTGCTTTTGTTTCCAAGCAAAGTTAGGACTACATCTCCCTTCTTTCCTGCTGATCCTAAATACTCTGATTTGGGTATAATGCCTTCATCCTCTACCTTTAGTTACAGTCTCTGAGTGACCAGCTCCCTCTTCTGGGCAGGGTCCCCACAAATAAGCACTTGAATGAGCCTAGCTGTTAGCAGGGAGGGACCTTTGGGGACAGAGCCAGGGGACCTGGCTCTCCCTCTGTGGCCCCGGGGATGGGGCTATGGTCCTTGTCCCTCCCCAGGAGGACTCATCTCTGTGCTTGTGTCCCCCGCAGGTGGTGGTTCTCAATGGCTGTGCCTCTCTCTTCTCTGCCCTGGCCACAGTGCTGTGCGAGGTTGGGGGTGAGTATACCTGCTCAGCGCTGGGCACCTGTGCCTGCAGTGTCTCCAGTGCCCGTGCTCTGGTGCTGCAAATGCTTTCAGCCCTCACAGACTCTCAGCTTCCAGGGGCTTAAATAAGTGACTTGCTAAGCTGCCCTGAGGTTGGTCCAGGGGAGCTGACATGCTGCCTGGGTGCCATGATTTGCTCTGCCTTCTGCACACCCTGGCATGGCAGCAGGCCCCACAGCAGGAAGCAAGGGAGGTTGTACCTCACCTGCTCTGTTATACCCAGAATAAGGGAATGGGAATACATTTTACGGGCTAGAACTGGTCATAAACCCATTCCCAAGAGATCATGACAAAGGGGAAACATGATGCCTGGGTGGCTTTTCCCACTCCTTCATGGGGCACACTCTGCCTTCCTTGGATGTATTGTTGAGCATACCTGGAAAAGCCGCTGCCTTCTTAACAAGGAAGAACCTTGGCATGGCTGTTGAGGAAGCCACCAGCATGCTTGCTGCTACAAGGCCAGAGTCCCGTGGCCCTGGTCACACGTGGATGATGGTGGCTGGGACATTAGCTTCATGACAATAATGAGTCACCTTTTTGGACCATATACTCCGCTCCAGGCACTGTTGATCATCCTCACAGCGCCCCAAGAGGTGGGTTCTGTGAGCACCCCCATTTCACAGGTGTGGACAGGAAGGCGCTGTGAGTTGGTCATGACTGAAAATCACATGGAGGCAGCTAGTAGCCGGGATTTGAACCCTAAAAGGAAGATCCAATGGCAAGGTTGGGAGTAGGCAATTTCCTACCCATTCTGAAACAGTCAGGAATGGGATCACCATCACATACTCTCACTGGGATTGTAGGTCCTCCCTCCCTATCTGGTCTCTCTCCTGGACATCAGCTCCCATGTTGCCCCAGTAGCTGCCCTGCCAAGACCTTTCTCTTTCAGGGCAAGTTCTTACCTCACAGGTGCTAAATGTCAGAGTTAATCAGGCTTAGAGTTAAGTCTTAAGGGTGAGGGTGAGAGTGGAGGGTGTTTAGATAGGTTCCCT
This sequence comes from Uropsilus gracilis, assembly GCA_004024945.1. NCBI lineage: Eukaryota > Metazoa > Chordata > Mammalia > Eulipotyphla > Talpidae > Uropsilus > Uropsilus gracilis. The sequence goes on from PVHY01023815.1 coordinate 6,887, forward strand.
TGGGGCATTTTTTGACCCCTGGTCCAATCCCTTTGGGCAAAGGCTGCCCTTCCAGGGAGGGTGGATGTGCCCCAGGGGAGGATGATGTGCTCTAGGGAGGGTGGATGTGCTCCAGGGTAGGGTGGTATGCTATAGGGAGGGTGGATGTTCTATGGGGGAGGGTGGGCAGGGAGTTGGCTTGACCTCTGTGTCCTCTTCAGAGTTGGGGAGGGACCTTTTACCTATCAACCTTGGAGGTTGTCTCCTCAACCCTCTCTCCACCTCTCCAGACCCATCTGCCTGACTTCCTGATTCCCTCCCCAAGAATAGTCTCAGCCTTCAGTCTGAGCGGCCCCAGGGTTAGAGAAGCAGCAGGTTGCATCTCTGGGTGATGCTGTGTCAGGTTGTCCCAGTTGTTGAGCCCAGATCATCACCCTACAGCCTCGGTTCCCTGGATCCTGAACACATGTGATTCAACGTGTCCAGGGTTGTGTCTAGGGCAGCAGAGTGACCAGCTAAGTCCATCAGTGACATTAGGATGGTAACAGTACCTGTTCACAGAGTGTGAGCGGCAAATGAGATAAAATGCCCCAACATTTAGTGCAATCCCCAGCATGCAGTAAGTGCTCATCAAAACTTAACAGCTAAGATTTAACTGCAATTAGGACAGAAACTGACCTCTGTGAGTCTAGGAAAGAACTTCAGAGAGTTTGGGACTGAGAGAGAGAGAGAGAGCATGCCCCCACATACTTCCTACAACATGGAGGCCATGGAGAGGTGAGGGGGGTCTGGAGCACTTGGATAGGACCTAATGGGCTTCACCTTCATCCTATCCCCAGAGGCTTTCCTGATCCCTGCCCCTTACTATGGAGCCATCACGCAGCACGTCTATCTCTATGGCAACGTCCGGCTGGTCTGTGTTTATCTGGACAGTGAGGTGAGGGTCCCTAGGTCCTTACCTATGGAACAAAAGCTCCCTGCACCTGAGTTTGAGAATGGATATGGTAGACGTCCATGCTGATGGCTTGGGGGTGGGGTGAAAGGGGAGGAGAGCCTTTTGTTGCTCATGGTCACCGGTGGCCAGGGTTGCTTGGACCCGGTCAGAATAGGAACCTAGGCCACCCAGTGGTGGGGTGAGAGCAGGGCAGAGCAGACCTCAACATGGAAGTCCTGCACCCCAACCAGAGGATTTCTTCCCCAAACCTAAGGGTAATGAAGTGTCCCTGGTATGTGGGTGAGGGCAGGGACCCCAATCTATTTTTCTGGAGATTGTTCTCAGAGACTGGACACTCAGGGAGTATGAGAGACTCCCAGAGTGCAGATTGGGGAGGGGCCACTGAATTGGGGTGGTGACGATAGTGGATTTTCTCCAGGTCACTGGGCTGGACGAGCGCCCCTTCCAGCTCACCGTGGAGAAGCTGGAGACAGCCCTGCATGGAGCCAACTCTGAGGTCTGAGCCCCGGATCAGCCATAGCTGGGTGGGGTAGTTTGAGCAGGACAAGGCTCCCACCTGTGGTCTGTGACTGATCTCCCCTGGGATAAGGCTGGCACTCTGTTTATCAGACAGGGGAGGTGGGAGCCTGAAATCATTTGGGGGTCCAGACCTTGGGTGGGTTTTTACCCTAGAAGATTCTCAGGCTTCATTGTTGAAGGAGCTCGCCAAGGAGCTTGATGAAACACATCACGATCTCTTGCCTAGATCCGGCTCAGAGGGGCAGGTGTAGCGAGTGTTGAGCAGTCTGTAGTGGAAGTCTCCTTGGTGAACTGGGGAGGTGGCTTCACCCTCACTTTTGTTACCGGGGTAGGGGTAGGGGATTACCTTTTTTTTTTTTTTTTTGGTCAATGTGGGTTCTCCCACCTGCTCGCAAGCAGTTGCCCAGAGATCAAACAGCAATAAGGGTTAACTCACAGGTTTATTTATAGTAAGGGGAAAAACAAACAAGAGTCTAACTGTCCACATACGTACCCCAAACAGAAAGGAACCCCACTTCTGCTCGAGATGCGTTGAGGTTTACCTCAGTCCAAAATCATCAGGTTACATCCTTGTCCTCTGGTGCTCCGTCACTCCCAACACGAGCTTCAGCTTGGCTCTCTCCAGGTTGCACCGTGGCTCAGCGCTTCATCTGGGTCGCCTCTCCTCCACCCTCACACAGCTCCAGACCCTTCGGGGCGATGCTGGGAGAGGCCCAGGAGACTCTGCTTCTGGGTCCTTCTCCTCCAGGCGCCAAAACCTCCGAGCTCTCCGACCTTGCCTCCTCTCTTTCCAAAAGTTCCTGTCCAAAGTCCGTGCTCCTTTCTTTTTTATATCTTTTTTTTTCTCCTAAAAACCAAAGGCTCCAATTTCCCTCTGGACATCCTCCAGGTGACACATTCTCCCCTCCAGAGTCCATACCCGCAACTTGCAACAAAGTGAAAGTCCCCTTCCTGTTTAGGCCTCTTTTACCTCTAGGTTTTTCAGACACAGTGAATGCAGTGCCTACATTTTATGAATAAATACACTGCCCATAGGGGTCACGGCTTCACTTTGAGGGAATCTGAGGCCCTTGGAGGAAAGGCAGAGACCAGTAGCACTCCTGTGGGTCCTTTCTGGTCTGCTTTCCTGAAATCCATGTGTTCATTTGCCCCCTTGGTCATTACCACATTAAGCTTCATGCCCTTGTAGGGGTTTCACAGTGTACACCTCCCACCCATAATTTGGCCCACAGAGGCAGCCTTGCTGGCACTGTACTTTCCCACACTGTCACTTTCCTCTGCAGCTGACACAAAACTGCAGCTAGAATCCTCAGCCCCCCTTCACTTTCACTGGTGTTGACCACTGTCCTGGGCTGGCCCCTGGGAACCTGCCCAGGGTCTGGCCTTTGGGAGGGCCTGAGCCTCTCCTGCCCCTCTGCTGATTTCAGGGTGTGAAGGTGAAAGGCCTTATCCTCATCAACCCTCATAATCCTTTGGGTGACGTCTACTCCCCAGGAGAGCTGAGGGAGTTCCTGGGATTTGCCAAGCGGTGAGGCGCCCCCACACTCACCTCACAAAGCATCCCTGTATATCAGGCCCTGACGTGGTCTTTGGTGCACGTTCTTCCCTCTTCTGTCTGCAGTGGGCTTGCTGGGAGCTTGGGCCCCTGCTGGCTGTGGGGTGGGGAACTAGCAGTTTGTGGGGTGCTGTTCTCTCTTTCCACATGCCCCCTCCCACCTAGGGCATGTCCTTTGCTGCTCCCCCACGCCAACAGCCCTGTAGATGGAGACTCTTACTGTCCCTGTTACTGAGCCCTGGAGCGAGGGCTACAGTCAGTATTGAACTGTGCCCTTCCACAGAGGTGCCCTGGGCTCTGCCTCCCTCCTCAACCCTTCAGAGGCCCCACTGCCCTCTGCTTTGCATGTCTACTTCCTGTTCATTTGGGAAAAAGCAACCAAGAAAGGAGTTCCTGGGAAGTTGGGTAATCCCAGGCTGGGTTGTGGGAGTCCTTGGATTTCCATGCACTGCCACCCCACCCTGGGGGAGTGTTGCACCTACAAACCAAGCTCCCCCGCCCCATCCTGCCCCCAGGCATGAGCTGCACGTGCTGGTGGATGAGGTCTACATGCTGTCGGTGTTTGAACCCTCCGTTGGGTACCACAGCGTCCTGAGCCTGGACAGGTGAGGCAGCCCCCACCCCCCTGGTGCCCGGATCCACCCGTGCAGCCTGCCCCTGGCTGATTCCTCACCCCCACCCCCAGCTGATCCTGCAGATGAATGGCACTTCTGAGACCTCCAAAGGGGAGCTCTGGGGCTCCTTGCGGGAAGGGAGGGTGGGAAACTGGCCTCCTTGCTGTTTCTTCCCTCCAAGGAAGCACCAAGTGCATTCAGTCATTCAGTCGTTCACTCATCCGCTCATTCATTCAGCACATTCTTTGGGAAACCTTTGCACAAGCTGAGTGCTGAGTACTTCTGACTCCTTAAATATTGGGCATTCTTGTTACTTTGCTTTTTTTTTTTTTTTTTTTTTTTGAGACTAGGTCTCACTATGTTGCCTGGGGTAGTCCTGATCTGGGATCAGATCTGAATAGTTAAGATCCCTGATAAGATCTGGGATCCCGTGGACTCAGGTGATCCCCAGCCTCAGCATGCCCAGCTATTTTTTTGAGACTAGGTCTCGCTATGTGGATCTTGAACCTGCGGACTCAAGTGATTCCCAGTCTCGGCCTCGCTTCGTAGGCTGCGATTAAAGGCACGCACCGCAGTCAGCCCTCATTACATTTCTGGTGCCAAGAATGTGTGACCAAATCACCTGGAAACACAGCCCAGCTCACCTGTAAGGGCTGTGAGTCTCATGTTCAGGGACTATTGGCAGTTCCTGGTGTTTGCACAGGCCTTCCTGTGACACGCAGTCCTCCTCCGGTCTTCTGTGCTGTCCTCGAGGAGCTGTGCTGTGCAGATGGAGGCTGAGTCATTGTCCCCAGTTGGTTTAGGCTTTAGGGGAGACCCAGAAATGGTGAATTGACACCCACTTTGTGCTGGGCCCTCTGCTTGCTGCAAGGAGCAAGACATAGTCCTTCCTCTGTGGAATGTCTATTTGAAAATATTTTAGCAGCTAAACACCCAACTAGTCATCACTTGGGGTGTGAGGAGAGTTTGGGAGGAGGAAGGAGTGGTGCAACTGTGAGAGGGTGGGCCTGCTTGCGGGGTGTGGAGGGTGTGGTGCTAGAATATTTGATATTGGAGATTAGGGTCTGCAACACTTCTCATAAAGAGCCAGATGGTCAATATTTGAGGCTTCTCAGACCCTCTGTACCCCCTCCACCCTTGTCCTTGGGGCCCCAAAGCAGCCATAGGAAGTAAGCAGGTGAGGGTGTGCTTGTGTTCCCTTAAAATTGTTTGCAAAAGCAGGCAGCAGCAGCTTTGACCTGAAGGCTAGAATTTGCTGACCCTGACTCCAAAGGATGGGTAGACATGGTGATGTCAGAGATGAAGCCAAAACTTGACTCAGCACAGGAAGCAGATTCATGCTTTCCCCTCCTCCTTGGTTCATTCAAACCTGCATATGCCCCTTGAGCTCTGTTACTGTCTTCACAGGATGCCTGACCCTCAGAGGACCCATGTGATGTGGGCGGCCAGCAAGGTAGGTTCCTTGCTGGTGGGAAGGTGAGAGAGGTGTTGGGGAGGTGGCCACTGCTCCTGATGCCTTCCTCCTGTAGGACTTTGGGATGTCGGGACTCCGCTTTGGGACGCTGTACACGGAAAACCAGGACGTGGCTACTGCTGTGGCTTCCCTCTGCCGCTATCACGGCCTCAGTGGCTTGGTCCAGTACCAGATGGCACAGCTGCTCAGGGACCATGGTGACTGCCTGGGCCTGACCACCTGAGAAGTGGGGGAAGATTGCAGTTACCCTGGCACTGGTCAGGGATCATAGGTGCCTTTGCCAGGAGAAGGGTGCAGGGTGGTGTTAGAGGGTGACAGCCTTGAGCCAGGCTGGGTTCATAGACTATTGCTTCCTTCCTGGCAGCATGGTGTAGGCCTTCATCTCCTAAGCATCCCTTTCCTTGTCCACAGAGCGGATTACAATGGCATATCCTAGCCAGGTGTGGTGACACACACCTTTAATCTGAGCCTAGGAAGGGAGGCCACGATTAGGAATTGCTTGAGTCTGTGGGTTCAACCCACCTGGGGCAACACAGCGAGACCTAGTCTCAAAAAATAACTTGACATGGTAGCCTGCGCTTGTAATCCCAGCTACCAGGGAGGCTGAGGCTGAGGATTGCTTGAGTACGTGGCACTCCAGGCAATGTGAGTCTGCAGTCCCCCGGGCAATACAGTGAGACCTCATCTCAAAAAACAACAACAAAACAACAAAAATAATGGCATATCCTGTTGGGTTCATGTGATTTGTCATTCAGTTAAAAATAGGCAGTCATTAAAGGGGAGCGTTTGAGAGAGCAAAAGGGAAAACTGTGTGATGGAATTATTCCTCTTTAGAGGACCCACCTGCTTCCCAGGTTCAGCTTGTGAGTATAGATAGCTAAGTTACCTGTATTTGCCATCATCTGCTAGGCTGAGAGGCTCTCAGTGCATCATCTCATTTGTTGTTTCTCAGTATCCTAAGGAGCAGCTATGCTTGTTTTCCCCATTATTTTAAAGGCAAGAAAAATGAGGGTCAGGCAAAAACACAACTGCTCTAACAGCTTAAGAAAAATAGTCACAACATTAAGTGTTGGTGAGGACCAGGGGCAGCAGCTGGGATGCTCGTGCACTGCTACTGGAACACAGAGTGATGGGGCCACTTTACAAAAACAGCTTGGCAACTGCTTGGCAAGTTCGTCACACACTTCCAGATAACCCAGCAATCCCAATCCTAGGTTTTCCTTTGCTGGCCCCTGGCCTGTTTCTTGACAGCATTAAGATTTACAAGACAAAGGGGAAGGTTGATGGGAGGATCTGTCTTCTGACTTTTCTTTCACCCAAATAGACTGGATCAGTCAGGTGTACCTGCCAGAAAACCATGCCCGGCTGAAGGCTGCCCATACCTATGTATCAGAAGAACTTAGGGTGCTGGGGATCCCCTTTTTGAGTCATGGGGCTGGCTTCTTCATCTGGGTTGACTTGAGGCAGGTAAGGCAGGTGATAGTACAAGGAGGGGAGGGAGAATCAGCCTCCCTCTAGCAGGTGAGGGCAGAGATGACTCTCCCACTCAGAGCTCCTCTCCCACCCAGTACCTGCGTGAGGGCACCTTCCAGGAGGAAATGCTGCTCTGGCGCCAGTTTTTGAACAACAAGGTGCTGCTGTTGTTTGGAAAGGCCTTTGAGTGTCAGGAGCCTGGCTGGTTCCGCTTGGTCTTCTCAGACAAGGCCCACCGGCTACGCCTAGGTGAGCAGTCCACCTTTCCTGCTCCTCAGACCTGCATCCTTCACTCTGTGGCCCCTCTTCTGTCCCACCTGTGACCTTAGAGGCCTTGGCTTGTTGGTCCATGCCCATCTACCTGCTATGAGTGCTAACAGGCCCTCTCTTTTTCCCAGGGATGCAGAGGATCCGGCAGGTGCTGGAGGGCAAGTCTCACATGGCCAAAGATGCCCCTTCCTGTTTTTCCCAGGCCAACAAGTGACTAAATGACCAAGTGGCCAGCACAGGTGAGCTGGCCATTGCCTTGTGGCCACAGGTATAGCCACTGCCCACAGAGCCTTTGCGGGCTGTGAAGATTGCCAGAAAGATGCCCGGCTTGGCACTGACCCTGAAGAAGAGCTGTTTCTTGCGTCTCTCTGTGGCAGTTCCTTAAGCTCTCATCCTACCTGATTCCGCTTTCTCCCTCCCCATCTATTAAACAAAACTGGAGAAACTGGAGTCTTTGTTGTGAGTAATTTACAGAGTGGAGAAGTCATGTTTGTTCTGAAGCACAGCCCTCAGCCTTCTAGGATGTGAACAGAAAACATACAACCTATACCTTCATTTGGAGAGCAACTTACTCTTCCGTTGCTAGGTAAACAAGTCAAAGGAATAAAAGAGTATGACAAAACATAAAAGCATGAACATTTCCAAATTACAAGGTGAAAGAAGTTAATTTTATGTTCAGATTGTTCTGCCCACACTCAGGATACGTGGCCGTGACACACCTGGACCCGGGACCTGGACACAACCCTGCTTGGGATGAGGGGAGCAGGACCCCCAACAAGAGTTAAGAGGGGCCTCTCTGTCTCCAGGATGCTCTTCCTCCTCCTTTCTGATAGTTCCAAATAGTGGAGGGAAGATATAGGGTGACCCTGTACTAAGATCTCAGTGGGGACACTCTGACCAAGACTGGCTTTTCCCCCTTAAGCTGCCACGGACCGGTCAATTCGAGAGAGCAGACCGTGGGGGAACCAGGGCTCAGCTGAAGCAGGAAAGGCACAGGGCCGGTGACTGGCGAACAGACACACCACTCAAGAGGCAATGAATCTGCTGCGTTTTATTTGGGATTTTAGTAGGTATATATAGTGTTTAAAAGGATCACATCAACATTTTATGAGTACAGGAAACAGACTCCATCTTAGGTGAACATTAAACATTTTTAATTAAAACATATTGTTCTTAAAAGCATTCCAAGACAATCATCTACCTTAAACCTATGATAGCTAGACTGGTTAATGATCACTACAGTCATCTACTTTATCAGATTTCATTTCCTTAGGTGTGTCACTAAAGGATTTCGTATCCCTTCACCAAAAGTTTACTAAGGTTAATAGGAATTGTTCTCTCAGTTATTACCAGAATAGTCTGACTCCAGGGCCCCTTTGGAATTGTTCTTTAGTTAAACATGCAGAGCATGACTTCAGCAACTTCCCCACCAGGGGTCTGGGGGCTCCGCCACATGGGGCCCCTGCATTTGCAGGTCAGCTCCCGACACGTCCCTCCTGCGGGGGCAGAGAGCTAGCCCATCGAGAGCTTTGTCTCATGGGTCCCCCATCTCCAGGTCAGCTCCCACACTTTTCCCCCTTAAGCCAGCAAAGGGCAGCCCACCTGCCTCCAGGTGCTTCATTCTTGTCCCACCTCAGGGTCATTTGCTGAGGGCCCTTCTCTGGTGCCAACATCAGAGCTGGAAAAGCTGCCCCTTTCCTTGTATCTCTTTGAAGAGACTTGGTGAAATCAGGGTTTCCTTTCTGTAGACCATGCTCTTTGATATAGAGTGATTTTTCCTCTACTCAATCTTCCTCCTCTCTTGAATACCTTCTGTGTGCCAGACACTGTTGGTTAATTTACATGCATTATTTATTTCTTTATTTTCTCACCCATGAAATGGGCATAATAATACAGCTTTAGTAGTGATGACAACTAATAGCATTCATACAAAGTGCTTGGTACTTTTGAATATAGCACCTGCCCCTGGCAAGTATTATGACTTACTTTTGCAACCCAACCATCTCCAACATTTAGTGAGACTGTCAGGCTTTGGGCTGTTTTCCATGCATTTTTTTCTTTAATTTTTGCATGAGCCAGAACTTCAGCTGTTTGCCTTATTTACTTTTAAATACTTTCCCCTCACCACCATCCCTTCTACTCCCTTGACCTCTCTTCCTCCTTTTCCCTAGTAACCTCAGAAACACCAGTTCAACTCTCGATGTCTGCTAATATGTACTTATCTTGCTTTAGTTCATCCCATTTTCCTTATATTACCCACATTACATATGTAATTTCTAACTCTGACAATCCTGGGAAACTGACATCATGCCCCATTTTAAAATGAGAAAACAGCCTCACAGATATGAAATGAGGCCCCAGACACAATGAAGGATAGATTCAGGGCCAGTATTCTAAGGTTGGTTGGGTTCAGAATCCCAGCTTCTTTTCTTTTTGCCAAGCCAGGTCCCCACCATTCCTGAGAACCAGGTATGGTGTTGTCATTGTCATCTTCAATTATTTATATGTACAATATAATATACATATATTATTTATAATATATGCATTATATAGTATGCATACTATATAATACAGACATTATTTATAATATAAATATATATACAATATGTATATATGTGTATTACATATGTACATATTTTATATGTGTAATATACATATTATATATCATATAATAAATATATTAATTTTTACATCGTTATATTCTCCGGGGTACTCCCACTACCATATCACCCATGAACTGTGAACCATCCTCTTGATCTTTTTCACTCATCCCTTCCCTGATTTCTCCCTCCCTCCCTCACCCTGCCTAGCTGTATGCTTTAGTTGTGTTGTCAGTTTGTTAGCTTTAACTTTTTCTTGACCTTCTGTTTGTCTTCCCTATATCCCACCTATAAACGAAACCATCCATTTTTTTTTTTTTTTTTGGTCTTTTTCTTTCTGGCTAGTTTCCGCTAGCATGATTCCTTATCTTCGGCTATTTTTATTGTCCTTGGCTACGCAGCACTCCTTCTGCCCACTTCCGGGAAACATTGGTACTAGGACTTAATTTACTGGAAGACCTTCAGCTTTTATGGAGGCTACCTTGCCAGCACTTCGTATCTCTCTTAAAAATCTGTTGCTGCCACTGCTACCCATTTAGGGTCTCCCATGAAGGACTCACTTCTTGGATGTGCGGAAGCCGAATGTGAGCTTCTCGTTTCCAGAACGCTCTTGCCCCCATGTGCCCCGATTGACTTACAAAAACATCCCTGGTGCGGCTCCATCCCAAGGGTCTCCAGACTCCCGTTTATCCCTACGAATATTTAAGCTGTAAGCGACAACTTCCAGCAGAGGGCGCGGAGATCCAGCGCCCAGCGGGGATAGGATGAATTCGGACCCCACAGCACAGGCTCAGCGGAGTGGTTTCCTTAACCTTCGCATCACTTTGCATTTTGTTGTTTGTGGTGGTTGTTCTTCTCCATTTACTTTTATTCTTTAAATCCCATCCTCAGTAAATGGTTCACTTTGCATTTTGATCGAATTTTTAAGGAACTCTCTTTACTGCCTTATGGCAGGAGTTTTACTGTGCACGAGAAGGCTAGTTCATGTAAATAAACAGAAACAAGACGAAAACGACACCTCCATGTATGTTTTCAGTTCTTGCATATTTTCTCATAAGGGATCACATTTGCCCTCTGTTTTGGACCGTGCTTTTGTAGTCACAGCTTGGAGGTATTTCCATACCAACATAGACAGTCTATGCATTCTCATTATGATGTCTCAGAAATTAATTTGATTGTTTTCAGTTTTTCACTAGAAAAATCATTAGAAACAAGGACATAATGAGCACTTTTGATAAGCGCTGTTAAAAATTCATCGAGTAAACTCCATGCGAAGAGATGACTGGGGACTGGTTAGACTGCCTAATCGCTCTGAAGGCATGCTGTACGCTCACCAGTACGGACTATAATAAAACGCCTACATTTTGCCGGTTCTATAGCACTTTTATAGTAAGTGAAGCCTGGAGTCGCCTTGTTTCGTTTTGCACTTTAATTACCGGCAAGTCTTCCCATCTGGCAGCCGGCGCTCCCGCCCCGAAACCCTAAGCGGTGCCCTGACTCCTCCTGTCCAGCAGGGGGCGCGGGCCGGCCGCTCCCGCATGCGCAGTGTGCTCCGTGTCAGACGCCGCGGAGTCCCGTTCCCGGCGCAGCGCTCGCTGCTCCCTCGCTTCCGCGGACCGGGCGCCGGTGGTGGCAGCGGCCGACTGGGGGCGATTCAACTCGGGCGATCGTGCCCGGTGCCCTGCGGCATGAGCCGGTGACCGAGCGCGGCGCCGAGCGAGAGGCAGCCGTGGCCGAGGTAAAGGCGACGCGAAAGGGCCGGGCGGGCACCGGGGTGCGGGCTGGGGCCTCCCGGGCCGCGGCGGAGTCGGGCCCGCGGCGGAGAGAAGCCCCAGGGCTGCGGCGCGCGAGCCCCGCGCCCGCCTGGGGCCACTCGCGGTGACTTCCAGCTGACGGAGCGCTTAGATTTCTGCACACCCTTTACTTGCATCTCACCTGGCGCACCTCGCTTCGCACCTGTCTCCCTTGCCCACTTCACCCCACCCCCCTCCACCTCTGCTCCTTTTCCCCTGGCATCTTGCAGATCCTTTCCTCCAAGATCCCACCCTAAACCGTGCCCTCTTCTTTCCCGCCGCCGCCGCCTTCCTGTGAGCTGCGGCCAGCTGTTTCCTCCCACGGGAATTTCTTGCACCTCTGGGCTCCCCTTGCAGGGCCAGATGGCCCGCGCCGACTTGTACACTGCGCCCCAAACTCGGGAAGAGGACGGGGTGGGGGGGGCGGGGGGTCGGCTCTGGGCAGGGGCAGGGAGCTCAGAGGCGTTTGGAGCATCTTTACTGGCCACGGGAACCAGGCTTAGGTAGATCACTCTGAAACGCCAGTAATTGCTTGGTGTAACTGACAAGCGTCTTGGACTCTACCTGTCTAAAGAAGTCTTGAAATAGAAACATGTGCGTCTTCTTTCTTCGTGGAAATCAGTGGAGTGTTTTACCTGTTTGGACTGGACTTCGTCGATCAGTTTCAGAGCTCAAAGGCAATTCATGGTCATAAAAAGAGTGATTCAGTTTCCATCATTCCCCACTTCCCGCTGACTTAAGCGAACTGGTTGCCTGTGGCATTATGGGTGGATAGATTCGCAGTTGTCAACTTAGTGCTGGCTTTATCATTGAGGAGTGAAAGGGTGAATAATTCAGGCTTTCACGGGGAGGCAGCTTCAGCAGCTTCACCTTGGGAGGCGCTCAGGTTCCAGAGCCAGATTGACATCCTCCAGATGTAGCCTTGGCGTTTTGTGGTTGTATGACACCGGGCACGGTGCTGAGTCAGGTTGTTGCACTTTCCCTCTCGGTAAACCAGTTTAATAATACGCTTGTTCCATGGCTCTGTTGTAGAGATTAAGTAAGTTCACACAAAGTGCTCACAACAGCTACTTAGCATGTTTTAAGTCCTCAGGTGAATTCAGTTATTAGCTTTTTAATCATAGATATGGGAGCCCAAGATAAAAGCGGCCTAAAAATCTAAAATAAAAAAGCAGATTTCATTGCTCACTCAATTCGTGTCTATCATCATCATTCGCCTACCTAAGTTTTCCTGTCTACCTAAAGCCTGCACTTAGCGGTCTTTCTTGCACGGCCAATCCGTAGCACATAGACACTATATTTATTATAACTATCCCCATCATCGAAGGGGTGTGGTTTTTAAAATTGGAAATCTTGCTTAGTTGTGTCTCGTGACCATTGAAACCTGTCAAGTCAGGGGGAAGGAATCACAGATAGTCCCATTTTTTGCTAATAGTTGGTTCCTTTGTTTTCAGGAACAGCCTGGTTCAGTTCCAGTGTAGCCAGGTCCAGAGGGTGGGGCTGTTTAATCTGTGAGGGCATCTCTGAAAAAAGTTAGGAAGACTGGAGGTTGTGACTCAAAACCTTGAACCCAGTGGACAGGATATAGCCTGAAGCACCAAGGAAAAGATATCCAGGCACATTTTAGGAATAAATAATTCCAGGAACAGAAAACACAGCTCCGTCCTGACAGTTGAGAGGGATTATGAGATTTTTCCAGTGACTCTGCTTGATACTGGCTAGATGATGCTAGGGTTTTGCAGGTTTGACATGTCTGAAGGAGACTAAGTTTGTAGGGCTTTGTGGTGAAGGTCTTGTTTTATCTTGGCTGTGCTGTGATAAGGAACACATACTCGTTTATAGAAGGTTCCTTTCAGTTTGTCCTCTTCAGGGAAATACATAGTGGCAGTAGCAGGGTCCTCTGTGGATGTTTTGGATGATAGTCCTTGGATGATGGTTTTGGGGAGAGCCCTCTCTCTGTCTCAGCATATGGAGCTGCTCTGGGAAGCATGACCTGCCAAGCTAGAATTAGGGCCACAGTGGGTTCAGTGCTCTGGGAGTAAGAAGCTTATAGTTGGGGTGATGGGAGTGTGGTGGTGCTCTTTGGATGTATTTGTGGGGCATGGGTTAGGGGGGAGGTGGGTAGTTACAAAAAGTTCCATCTCTGGGAGTCTCCAGCCATTTTCCCCAATTTTGTTATTCTAATTCAAGGTAGAAAATCAGTTCCCCACCATCTAATGACTCAAAATCAGGACCCTGAACAGAGTAGGTGCACTGATGGAATTTGGGAAAGGTGAATACATTCATTCAGTAAACACACATGTTTGATGAAATATCTTCTAGATGTGGG
>PVHY01023816.1:0-20444 GCA_004024945.1 Uropsilus gracilis
CCCCCCCCCCCCCCCCGTGGTGAAAAGGAGATAGTGTGCTGGAGACCTACAGGTGAACCGTTTGTCTAGAAAGCCTATTTGTACCAGCCTAGCCTTGGCCCTCCCCTCCCCCAACTCCATTCTGTGGTGAGACAGGTGGCAAAGAGCAGTCTTGGCAGGGAGGATGGTATCTAGCGGGGAGCAGCCTTCTCCCCTCAGCTATTTCCATAAACCAATTATCGCCAATCATCTCGGGAGATTGAGGCCCTGCCTATCACCAATCCAGTCTGGGCGGCAGGGTGGGGAGTTGGGCGGCTGTGAGACTCTCTGCCGCACCAAGTCCGGCACAGGCACCGGTTGCCATGGGAACACAGGGGCGGGGGAGCCGGAGAGGGGAGGGGAGAGAGCCGAGGGGCTGCCGACAGGGAGCCGGTGACTGTAGGCACCCTTATCCACCCAGGAAGGGGGCAGGGAACCAGACCGACCAGCCCGCAGCCTGCTTCCAGGGTTCCAGGGTTCCCCCGCGGCTGGCTGCGCAGCCACCGCCCGGGGTGTTGCTAATGAGATGCAAATGAAAGCAGAAGGCAGGGCTTCAGGGAAAGAAGGCCCAGCTGTCAAGACCTGAAAGGGGCTTTCAGAGTGAGATTCCCCCCAGCCCCAGGCGGGAACCCCAGAGGGAGGACCTAGATTCTCAGTAGCTAAACTCTGGAAAGAGTATGATGTCTCCCCGTAGGTCTGATTCCAAATATACAGTGACAAAGCCTACACCTAGCGTAATGAAGTCCCCTGAAGTTGCCCTTTTTCTCATGATGAATGCTCTCAATGTGTAAGATATGTGTAAGCATATGTATGATTGCACATACTTTCAAACCTCTTTGTCCCAATCTTCTGCTTACTCCCTCCTCCCCCTCCAGCCTGGTCTCTTGGCTGTATCTACTTTCTGCCATCACATGATGACTGACCCCACATTGGAGATGGAGTCTTGGGAGGTTCCTGTTTCTGCCTAGTTCCACCCTCTTTGATGTATTGTAGGCCTGTGGTGCTCAGGGTGGGGGGTTTGAAGCACAGACCAGAGAGTCCCCAAAAGTCATTCAACATTCAGCCTAATGGTAAAGAGCTGAAGAGAGTTGGGTTCAAGTCCAAGGATGAAGCCTCTGTGGTTTGGAGTGAGGTCACTTCACCTCTTTTGCAGCCTTGAGCCAGTAGGGAGTATCCTTTAGTCATGCATCTCAGACTAACAATTCTTTCCACTCACTTTGTGGTTCTGCTTCTTCGCATCTAAGTCCTGACCTGCTTACAACCCAACCCCGCTCCTCCTCGCTACAAGAGCTTTCTGTGAAGTCCCCAGAGGTCAGCCCGTGAGGTCTCTTGTACCCTCTCATTGCCACCAACCCTCACGATCACTCGCCCTATTGGAAGCTTTTTCTCGCCTGTCTCCATCTGGCATTAGACGTTGGTCTGCCTCAGATGAGCTCTGCGCACTCTCCTTTCTCCACTTCTCTCCATGTGCTCTCCTCCCAGCCTGATGTCATGATGCATTCTTTCACCTCCATCCAGTTCATCACTGAGGGTGTCCATCCTTCTCTCTCTCCGTCAGCTCCACCACTTCAGGTCACTTTGCTATTTTTCTGCTCTTGGTTACCTAATCTTCCTCTTGCTCAAACCCTTTCAAAAGTGGTCCCATGAGGTCAAAAGTATCCATTCTTTGTGGTTTCTTAGGGCTCCCAGGTTAGGGAGAATGTAGTCACAGTAAAGTCAGGACTTTGCTAGTCCCTGAAGCTCCTAGGTACATTATCCCACCTCCCTCTGGCTCCGGCCCCCTGGGCACTGCTGTGTCCTCCCACCCCAGCCCTTTGCTAGCTCCTTCCCCACAATATCCTGCTTTCCATTCTTTGGATCTCATTTCAGTCATCATCTGACCTCCTAGTTAGGCAACTCTCCCCTACTCACCCCACACCCACACTTTCTCAAGACTGCATTTCTCCAGCATTGCAGCTGCAGCTTCACATGCCTTGTGTGAATGACACATGATTATCAGCTCACTCTTAGCCCCTTTCCCATTCTGCCCTATTCATTCCATGTGTGACCCGGGTTGGCTTTGCTCACCATTCTCTCCCTACTATTCAACACAGCAGCAGGAACATAGGAATTGGTCACAAATGGTTGCTGAATGCATGAATAGAGAGGGATGAGTGAATTTGCCTTGATTTTAGTTTGCTCTGTGACTTTGGGAAAATCATTTCATTCCTTGGTGCCTGAGCACCCTATCTGGGTACTGGGAACCTGCTTCAAAGGGTTGTAGACCTTTCTGTAGCTGCAGACAGGCCTAAAGCATGACTGAGGTAAGCAGGCACCCTCTATGCTCACATATAGATGTGAGACCTTTGGGAAGAAACCCTCTGACAAAGAGAGAAGCCAGAATGCCATCAGGAAACCCAAAGGCTAACTACTAAGCTGCTTCCCTGCATGACCTTGGGCCCAGCCTGCCCCTCGCTGCCTTGCAGTCCTCTCAGGGCCAGTGTCCGTAGGGCCTCCAGGCTCTTCTGGGCTTGCTGAGTTGGTTGGCACCTGGGAAATAGTCTCAGTTCTGTGGTGGCACCAGGACCACCCAAGACATGCCTCACAACCTGGGCCCAGTGCCCAGTGCCCTGACTGGTCCAGGCCTGGCTCCAAGCCCTGGAGCCCAAGTTGTCCCCAACACTTGCCTCCTAGCCTGGCACAGCACAGCCTGCCAATCAGAACGCAGCAGGGACCACAAGGAGGCAGTGACCCTGACAGGAGGGAGTATGGACAGGGGCTGGCCAGGAGGTGGCCTGCAGGGCTCTGACCCATGTCCAAAGACTAGAGGATGGGCTGCCAGTTGGCAGCTGCTTCTCTGACTGCCTGCTGCCCAGAGCTAATGAGCAAGGACAGAGCCTGTACTGGGAAGGGACTGTCTCCTTCTGCCCACTGGCAGGCTTGACCCAGGCTGGGGATGAGATAGGGAAGGGGCAGAGGCACAGACCAGGGCCAGTTAGTTATACTCAGAGGGTCTCTGATCTTCTTGGATCAGCTGGGGAGTACCCTGGCCCCAGACTTAGAGTCAGTCCTGGTCACACCTGGTTGTGACCCTGGTTGTAGAGCCCTGACTGAATAAAGAAGGCATTGAAGGAGGACAGATGACTCAGTTCCTGTTAAGAGAGGAAGATGGTATCACCAAGTGCCTTCCATATACCTGGTTACCGTGCTAGGTAGGAATGGTTTCTCGTCATTTGATCATCACTCAGTCCTGTGAATTAGATGAAATACTCTCCCCATTTTACAGACGACATCACCGAGGCACACAGCAAGCCTGTGACTTGCCCAAAACCACACAACCAGTGCGTCCCAGGCTGCAACCCAAGAGTCCACAGTCATCAAGCTCTTCCCACCTCACTCCGCTTGCGCAGTTGCCCTGTTCAGAAGGAACTGTTGGCATCAGAGTTCTGCCCAGACCTCCAAAGAAGACTAGTGACCAGTCCAAAGACCCTCCTGGTATCTGGGCTGCCTGGTTGTGGGTCTTTGACCAAAGGTTTGGAAGGCAGGGATTTGGTCGAGTGGGTGGAGGCCTGCATGACTCACTGCAGACCTGTGGGCCTGCCTTGGCCGTCGAGGGCTGGGCCTGGCAGAAACAACAATGGCGCAGTAATGGTGACAGTGGCCTCAGGACTGTGCCAGGAATAATGCAGCCTGTTTGCAAACATGTCCCGTGTCAGCTCATGTGGAACTGGCTCACGAGTTCTGGCTCTCAGACAGCCGCCTGCTCTAGCTGAGGGGTAGTGAGGGAGCCAAGGGCCAGATGGTGCCGGGCTCACCTGAGGTCCCATGGCAGGTTAGTGGGGTGGTGCGAATGAAGGAGCGACCCCACATTAGACCTAGTAGATGTCAGAGCTCCTTCCTTCCCCACAGGACTCCTGTGGCACATGTGGACCAGAAGGCCCTATGTGGGCCCTGGAATCTGTTCTCTACTTTTCACAGCCTGCAGCCTCCCCTACCCACACCTGCTCCAAATGACATCGCTCCCTTGATGGTGAGAGCTGAACTCAGGGTACAAAGAAAGGACGGATGAGAGAGATCGCTTAGCTATGAGCTAAGGATTGGCTGGAGGTAATGAGCCAGTCGACCCTTTATTAAACAAAGAAAGGGATATATATAGAGAACAGAGCACAATTTATGATGAATTTTAAAGGAAGGCAAAATGGTGAAGTTAACTGGTTAACTGGTTAACTTTACCAGTTCCTGTGAAGTAATTGGGGGGTAGGGGATCACTTACAAATTGATTTCTATCTCTTTAAGGAATGTTTCCTTAGGTAAACATTGGAGGGATGGGACACTTACCACTCTTTAAAGGTTTGCATGCTCATCCTGTTACAGTTTTCTGGGGACAGATAAGGTAGTAAAATGAGGTGTTCCTCATTTCATAGCATGAGGCCAGTCTGGTCTGTTAGCGTCCAGCACCTCAAGGCTCAGATTCTTGTTCAGTAGCAATGTCCTGTATCCCAGACCTGTAAACACAGCTGGTGTCAGTGGTTAAGAGGAGGGTTGGCCTGAGACCCCCAGCCAGACATGAGCCACGAGGATTCTCTCCACATGTCCCCCTATCACAGCTGCCCAGGGCCCTGAAGGTCTTCTCATGCCTGAAGCACTTAATCAGACCCAAAAAGCATGAGGTCTTCCTGAGGGGCCCTGGAATTCTGGAGAGGCAGCTCAAGAGAACAGTGCATGGTGAGAGGAGCAAGTATTACTGGGACTTCTCAGGCAATGGTGGCCAGGGTTGGAGGGAGTGGGTTTGGGGCGGGGGCGGGGGTGCTCCTGATGCATGCAGAGCATATTATCCCGGGGCCATCTTGTCTACCTATTTCTGTGCATGGGCAGAGCTGTGGGCCGGGCTCCCTGGCCCTTCCCAGCCTTCACAAGGAGGCTCTGTCTGGCTTCCCCTCCTGAAGTCCTCATGTCTTCAGGGAAAAGCCACACAATCCAGTGTCTGACAAAGAGTGAGGGAGGCCACTGGGCAGGGAACTAAGGCACAGGTTCCAGTGCAGTTCCTCTTGCTCTACGTGTTTCCCATTTTTGTCATACCCTGTACCCACCCCCACCCCCAAGATCCCACCCCCATACAAGGAGCTTCCCCCAGGGTTGCCATGACTCCATGGATGGCAAATCCATTGCCTTCAGGCCCAGCCAGTTACATAATTACTGGCATTGCCAGGCGTGTGTTGTAATTGTTTGTAGAAGCAACTGTGGCAAACTTGACTCATTCTGAGGAGCAGCCCCAGCCACCTCCCGCTGATCCTGCCACAGAGACTTGAGTTGTCAGCTCTCTCAGTTTTTTAAGAGAAGTCAGAAATCCAGGTTTTTGTATGGAGTCAGCCACACAGACCAGACACCCCTTTCAAGTTTGGGTCTTAGCTTCTCCTCACTGTTTTCCTCTCTTAAGTCCTCAACCCCACTCAGCCCCAACCTTTACATGCAGCCTCCCCTCACATGCAGGGCTCCCTCTGTGCCCACCCCCACCTGTGACCTCACTATGCCTGCTCCTTTATATGGGTCTGAGAGGCACCCCCCCCACTCCCTTCTCTAAGCCCTCTTTCCTTGATCCAGGACACCTAGCTCCTATTCCTTCCTCTCTCTCTTGTCTCATGAGCTGCTTTCTCCCCCTATGGTATAAATGTCCTTGGCTTCTTTTCAGCAGCTTTTCTGTCTCTGGGAAGTCTCCCTCCTCCCTACATCCTCTCCTCCCCACTCTGAAAGCCCCAGGAAGTCTAGATCCAGCCAGCCCTCTTCCTTTGCTACAGTCTTGTGCACCCACCTGTTGTGTACATTCACCTAAGATTCAGCCTTCTCCAAGCTGGCCTCTAAGCTGTTCCCTCCCCCTTGGGTTCATCAACCATCCAGAGCTTCAAAGACAGTGGCTTATCCTGTGGGCCCAAGTGCTAGTCCAGCCTTTGCCCTTCATCCTGACTGACCTGGCAATGCTCAGACGCTGTGGGTTTCAGCCCTGGGAAGAAAGACTGTGCCCTCCCTCTCCACTGCTCCCACACAAAGGTGGGGACAGAGGACAGCTTGGGTGTGAGAAAAGGAGCTGGTGGTCCTGACCCTTTTTCCATATCATTTTTTTTTTTGAGACTAGGTCTTGCTATCTTTGCCCATGGAACCGCAGACTCTCATTGCCCAGGGTACCACGGACTCAAGCAATCCCCAGCCTCAGCTTCCCAGGTAGCTGGGATTACAGGCGCACGCCACCAGGCCCAGCTGTTTTTTTGGAACTAGGTCTCGCTACGGGCCCCAGGCGGGACTCAAACCGTGGTCCCTTCATAGGCTTCATAGCCCCGGCCGCTTCATAGGCTGAAACTTACAGGCAGGAGCCACCGTACCCAGCCTTCCATATCATTCTTGCTTGACTTCCCAGGTGGATCTGTGTGCCCACAGGGGTGCCCTGTGGATGTTGGGGGTACAAGGCCTTGAGATCAGCCTCTGACTGCAGTTGGGCTTCTAGGATGGTCAAAGGGACTAGGAGACCTGGGACCCAGCCATGGAGCCCTGGGCTGGGAGAGAGAGGTCGGAGTTTAAGGTAGACCTGAATTCTCAAGCCTCATGTCTACTCCCCACAGCTGGGTTTTCTTTCCTGCTTCTGAAGATTTGCTCTTGGAATCTGTCCCCAAGTTTCTCTCAGGGCAACACCAAGGGTGCTGCAGATTCAGGGCAGAATCCCAGAACCCAGGCTGGCCAGGCAGAGCCAGAGAAAAGGGCCTGCCTCTGTCTCCACATGGTTTTCCAGGCTTTTGCCACCCTGCACTTCACTCAGGGCCTAGGCAGAGAGCTGGAAACATTGTATGTAACAAGACAGATCCCTCTTTGAGGACTCACATTCTGGGAGGGAGTGAGTAAGCAGCATGCTCACAAGTCCTGCTCCAGCATCCCGCACACTGACAAGGCAGGAAGCAGCTATCCAGCTCCCGATCCCAGCACTTGGGTGTCAGCAGACTGGTCTCGAGGAGGGGCAGGAGGCTAGCTCTGTGTCTGAGATGCCCTAGATGGCATAACTTGGGCTGGATGCTGGTTGGCTTAGCCAGGAAGCAGAATCAGATTGAGTGGTTCTTCCGAGTTGGGGGATTCACCTGTATGTTCATCCCAGTGCTCCAGTTCTTTTTTTCTTTTTCGTTTTTATTTATTTATTTTTTGAGACTAGGTCTTGCTATTTTTGCCCCTGGAACTGCAGGCTCTCGTTGCCTGGGGCACCACAGACTCAAGCAATCCCCTCAGCTTCCCAGGTAGCTGGGATTACAGGCGCACGCCACCACACCCAGCTATATTTTTTTGGAACTATGTCTCACTGCGTGCCCCCAGCGGACTCGAACCGTGATCCCCAGTTCCCGCCGCAGCTTCCTAGGCTGCTGTTTACAGGGATGCGCCACCATGCCCAGCCCTCAGTCCTCCAGTTCTAAGGGTGCAGTCACAAGAAAAGACAGCCTGAGAATAAGTGTCCATAGCAAACCATCAAGGACGACCCAGGTCTCATTGAGACCTCTCAGCATTAGACCATGCCAAGGGATAGCCTTTCTCTTGTCTCAGAGCAGGGGTATAGATTGCTGGATCCTTTCCCTCTGCCCAGGAAGAAACTGGGTCCCTTGCAAGCCAGGTCACAGGGTAGCTACACTGCATCCTCCAAAAGCAGCCAGGTGGTGTGGGCAGGGGCCTTGCTTTGTCTCTTACTCAGCAGAGAAAGAGCTATCTGGAAAACAATCTCCCTCGCAGGAGAGGAGAGAGGCCATCAGTGGATTGTGGTGTCCACTGGGCTGTTTGGACATCATGCCCCTCCCCTAACCCTCATCAGCTGTCCTGAGAGGGTACATGTTAACCATGGGGCTCCTCTGGAGCTGTTGGGCTCTCCACATGAAGTGTGGGTGGGGCTGTGTGAGCAGCATGCATGTTTGACAGGAAGATTTCCCTTTTGCCAGTGTGCTCACCTCACAGGGTCCTGGAGTGAGCATGCCTTATCTCCAGAGGGTGTCTCCCCCCCCCACCGTGGCACAGTGCAGGGGAGCTGTGCCCATGTGGATAAGAGTTGGCTGGCTTGCATTTACAACCCCTTCTTTCCAAAGTCAGTTTTCTTTAAATCAGCCCACCTGTCGTGGTGTAGTGCCATCAGCAATTAGTGATGGTTCATTAGAGTCCAATTAATAAATAAAACTCAGGAGGAGAACCCACTGCTTTGATGAGAAAAGCCCAGCTCATGCCTAAGTGGAGCTCCCAAGAGCTCCAATCCCTCGATGACCAACTCCCCTGGGACCTGGGGAAGGGGCAGAGGACAGTTGAGGGACTATTGAGTGGTGAAATGGGGTTGGAGAGAGAAGGCAGATACAGGCCAGACACTCCCTGCCTCAGATCTCAGCTCTAGTTGTGAGGAGTCCCTGGCTGAATCTTCTCCCCTGCCAGCTCCAGAGTGCTGGGCCAAGGTCAGAGCTATGAGAACTGGGATTTCCCTTCTGCCCACCTGACCCCAGATGATCCTGCACATGGGCATGAAGGGGGTCATGGAGGGGAAATGAAGTCAGGAGGAACCGACCCATGCCCCCAGCCCACAACCCTGCACTGGCCAACCAGTCCACCAAGACTTGCCCAAGATCCAGCTCATGGCTCTCTGAGCCTCCATCTCTGTCCTCCTGTGGAAGGCCAGCTTCTTCATCTGTGCTTCCTGTGGAGACCTGCCCTGCCTCAGTCCAGGCAGGGTGAGAAGCACAAGATCCTGCCTTTGACCACCCTCTTCAGAGGCCATCTCTGCAGAGGACAGCTCTGCCCACCTGTCCCTGTGGTCCAGGACTGGGCTCTTGCCTTGGGAAGCAGTTATTATTTCTTCTGTGTATTCTGGAGGGAAACAAGCCTGTGGCCTAGGAGACCATGGCCCCTTGGTCTTCTGGAGGGCGGTGGGCTCACGGAGGGTACAGGCAGAGGGGAGCTGCTCTCTTACCATGAGTTCCTACCATGGCACACTTGACATCTGCCTGGAGAAATAACTTGCCTATGCCCTACCTCCCCCTAGGTGTCCCATGCCATGGAAGAGCAGATCAGAGAGTCACATTTTGCTCCCCAGCCTTTGTCAGTCTGCCCAGCCATCTCCCAGCTCTTCTGGAAATACCTTTCTGGCCTATCAGGATTCAGGGGCCTCCCTGCTAGGAGCTCAGAACAGACCGAATCGGGGCCCTCCCTCCCCTTTCTCCTGGTCTTCTGGAGGCTGTCTTGGCTGGGACGGGCACTCGGGACAGGTCAAGTGACCTGTGTTCTAGGCTTCCGGAATCTTCCCAGGAGGGGCCAAACCTTGACTACTGTGCATGCACTGGTGCTCCGAGGAGTGTGGAGACCAGAAGCAGAGCTGGAGGTGAGCTTGTCACCCTCAGAGGCAGTCTGAGGGCTGGTAGACTGCGATGATGCTGAGGTTGGTTCCAGGGGCACCTCTGTGAGTCAACCTGTGTGCAAGGGAGGGGAGTAGGGTGTGCTAATGTGCACATGTGGGTGTGTTTCATGCACATGGGTGCTTGTGCTGTAGGAGGTGATTGTCAGGGGAGACTTCCTGGAGGTAGGGACACATGTGCTCTACCCTTAGAGGGGTGCTTGCACACTGTGGATCCTGTGCCTAGAGGGCATTGCAGAGAATGGATACAGTGGGATGTGGTTCAGGCACTGACTCAGTTCTCTCTCTCCCACCGTGCTTTTCCACTGGTCCACTCCTCTTGCACTTGTGGTCCCCAGAACCAAATGACACATTTTCCTTAGTGATGACCTCACAGAAGGATCGCGAAGTCTCTCTCCTTCTCTCCCACTCAGAACTGTGCTTAGACCTGGCCTCGTCCTGGTGGGTGGGAGTTTGTCACTCGCACATACCCCTCCAGCACCCTGAGAGTGGGCAGCCTGAGAAGCCTGACATTTTCTGGTAGCTGAGGGGAGAGGACTGCTGCAGGGTGCCTCTGAAGGCACCCCCACTTCCAAGCTGGTATGGCTGTCCCCTCCCCATGTCTGGGGTTAGTCTAAGCCCCAAGCTCAGCTTCCCCACACCACAGCTGCTAGAGCCAAGGCAGAGTATCAGAGCTGGGGTGAGGGAGGGATACTGGGGGGAACATGTCTGTCTTGCAGATGACCCTGGGGTAACAGGTCCTGGAGAGGCCCCCTGGGCCCTTAAACCTCACTGGGAACCCTGGCTCCATCAAGACCTGGGCACTCCTGCTCCCAGCTGGGGCCTCAGAATGGGGGCTGTTCCCCTTCTGTTCTGTGAGGAACCGGAGGCCCCTCTGGCTTTCCAGTCTCTCACAGAGCAGCATGGCTCAGAGGAGTCAGCTGTGCCAGGAAAAGCCATTACCCTGACAGCCTCCCTCCACCTGCTAAAAGCCTGCCTCTGTCCCTTGGGGCCTCACCCTCCCAGCCATCTCATCCCACTCACCTAGCCCCACTGCCCTCTTCCTTGAGTGCTGGAGGGAGGGAGGAGAGAGATGTCTGCTTAACTCCTTCTGTGCCTGAGTGAAGTCTCCCTTAGGTTTGCTTCATCTTTTTTTTCTTGGAATTCCTACTGCCAACCATCCCAAACTTGGGTAGAGAAGGGGAGCAGACAAGAGTGGAAGCCGCAGGACAAGCTGGCAGGGACCAACCTGAGAGGTGTCACCACACTGCTGGTGATCAAAGGTCATCGCTCGAGGTTCTGTCTTGGGCACTGGCAAGTCCCCAGGTAGACCGAATCCTGTGCCCACTCGGCTGCAGCTTTGCCATCCCTGGTTGAGGTTTGGGTGTGGGGGAACACCTCCTTGGGACTCCCACCCTGAGCACTCCAGCAGATCTGCTGTGCAGCACAGTTTTGGGGGAGAAGAGCAATGATACCAACAGAGTAAACTGGGTGAAAAAGGAGAGGCTGCTGAGAGCTTGGGGCACATCTGGGGGTGACTGTCAAGATAAGAGAGACAAGCAGAGGGCTGAGGAAGGGCTCAGGCTGGACCCCCAGTCAGCAGCTATTGGAGGGTCTGTGCCAGGAGTTAACATGCTTCCTCTCCAATCATCAGTGTATTCTTAGAGGACAAGACTGCTTACAGAGGAAACGGGGGCCCAGAGAGGGAGGTGAGCTGCCAGGAGGTGACCGTGAACTCAAAACCCACCTCTGTGTGACTGTGAAGCCTGCATATAGAGCACATATATATATTTTAGTTTTTCAGATCCTATTGTTTACTTTCTGTCATGACTCAGAAATAAGAAGCCAACAAGGAATCTTTTTGAACTTCAGACTTTGATCATCTCTAGCCCTGTAGGGCCCAGGACCTCTGCAACATTTGTGTGAACAATATGCAGAGCCTGTGTTCTTTCCAGGACACCACACCTCAGTCACAGCAGACAGAGACCCTCAGCTGTAGACCCAGAGTTAGGATCACAGTGGGAAGACCCCAGGTCAAGGACAATGAAACATCTTGTTATCAATGCTTTCATAGGACTTAACAATAAGCCAGGGACTTTTCACATGCTCACTTAGCACATATTCCTCTCAGGCCCACAGCAAATTTACATTATCCCCCCCATTTCCACAGATGGAAGTCGAAAGGCACAGCAGGGCTACCCAGCTTACCCAAAGTCACACAGTAACTAAGGAGAGAACTGGGATTTGGAGCCTGGAAGCTCTGACTCCAGGGCCCTATTGTCATCCCCATGCTACACAGCCTCCCAGCTGAAGGAGAGAGGCTCATCCATTGGTCTCTGAATTTGGGATCCAGAACCCTACAAGAATGGTTCTCTACATTCAGGAATAGGGTTGTGACTAATAGGGAGCAATGAGCCACACCACTCATATTCAGAGGATGGGAGGGAGCAATGAGGGCTGGGGATATCCCAGAGGGCTTCCTGGAGGAGGAGAGCGGGAAACCTGGAAGAAAGAATCACAGGTTGTTGTTAACACAGAGGGCAGATTGCTGTGAGTTTCTGAGTTGACATGCCCTTTGGGAATGCCTCTGGGGTGCAGCTGGGGCCTGGCCAGAAGACCATCTCTGCTACTCACTTCTGGAGTATGATGTGTACAATGCCTCCCTCCTACCCACCTACCCGAGTGTGTGATGTGGGTCTCCTGCACAGGCTCACTGCAACAACTGTTCACCTATGGTTGTTGCAGTTAATGTAGCAGCACCATTTATAGCCCCGGCATAATTACCTCCTCAATAGAAGGATTAAATCTCTCGTTGAGCTGTTTGATGGTTCAAGATCTCAGGGACACTTATCATATACCTGTAGGATGCACTGGGGTGCAGGGAGCCAAGCTTCCACCCCATCTTGAACAGCGTGGCCTGCCCCACTTGAGAAGGGTGCCCAGCCCAGGTCCCTGCACACAGTAGGTGCTGCAGAAGGCACAAACATGTGTGCTCCATTGCAAGGGTGCAGAACAGGGAGCTGAGCTGAACCTTGGCAGTCCGGCCCAGAAACTCAAGCACAGGTTGAGGGAGAGGTTACCAGGCAAGCACCACACAGCCCCCTCAGTCCCAACTGAGGCTAGGGAACTCAGGCAGGTGCCTCTGCATGCAGGCACTTGCAGAGGCTGAGTCAGACAAAGTGTCTGCCCCACTCCAGCCTGCCCTCAGCTTCTGGTGCCCGAGTCCATGTGAGGGCCTCAGCAGTGGCCTGAGACAGTGTGGTCATGTGGGGAGGGCAGGACTATGGAGGACAAAGGCCCGAAGTCCCCTGGGCCTGGGATGACATGAGTGTCTGCCTGGAAGAAGCCCTTCATGTCACTCTTTGCTCAGATTAATGGACAGTGGGGTCCAGGCAGGGTAGACTGTGGGCAGGACACTCTCCCTCTGACTCTGCCTGTCCTTTCCTCCCCAGGAAAACCACATCCGAGGAAGCAAAGAACCTGAACTCCAAAGCAGTGACATCTGTGACCTCGGAGCCCACAAAAACCCCGCTCTGGGGAGACACGGTCAAAGTGGAGATCCAAGCCGAGGATGCAGGGCAAGAAGGTGAGCCGGGGGCAGGGTGGGCTGGCATGCGCTGGAAGGGTGGGCAGCAGCTCCTCAGTGCAGCTGGAAACCACCTGAACACCTCCTTGGGTTCAGCTAAAAGCACTTTAAAGAAAAAAGGATCATAACCCTGTCATGCCTCATCTCCCCAGCCTGTTCAAGAAATGAGTTGTTCCACATAAACGAATTTTCCAGACAATGAAAGCTTATCGTTTTTATGACCATTGTTATTATTTTCATGGTTGTTATTACCACTGGCTCCTGCGGCAGCTGCACAGTGAGGCTCCCTGGCATGCTCCCACCAGTCATTCTTGGAAGTTCTGTCTTCTAGGAGGAGCGAGGCTGCTCCCGTTGCTTAGATGAGAATGCTGAGGTCCAGGGCACTCATGGGTCTGGCTCAGGCTCAAGTAACTAGCAAGTGGAGATCTCAAACTCAGGCCTGCGGGCTCTCACTATAGCTCATGTGCCAGCAGCTTCTGGGAGTGACTCCTCACTGAACCATCTGCCTCAAGACTTCCAGCTATCAGACTGCCCTGTCCCTGTGCTTCCCAAGGGTCAGGGTTCACCTTCATGGGGGACACTGGGTACAATCCTCACTCCAGTACCCCCAATTCTTTTCCAACCCCTCTGTTTTGGCCAACTCTTCTCCACGCAGGCTGCTGCATTAGCAGTGTGAGGGCACTTATGGGCACCCTGTGCTTTCCATGCTGGGGCCTGTCTTCCACTCCAGGGCAAGAACTCAAGCTGGATTGCTGGCTGGCTGCTGCCAGGACTGCTGTGGGTGCTAGCGTCAGGCACCCTCAGCCCACGCTCACTTGGGCCTGCCATACATCTATTCTCATCTAGCCAGATGAACCTCAGGCTCCTGTCTTGCAGGTTGTCCTTCCTGCAGAGGAGGAACCTAACTTCCCCCCGGAAATCTTGCCAGGAACTTAAACACCTTGTCTGCCTCACAAAGAGCAGGAAAACAGCTGCTAAAGACTAAGGAAGGAGAGAGAAGGAAGGGGCAAGGAGGAGCAGCTACAACAAGGGGAAGAAACTAGTTCTGGGTTAAGCCAGAGGATTTGTTTTCTGCCTGTAAAGGGATTTTTAGGACCGCTGGGATGATATGAAACCATGCTAAAGGGGAGGGAAGATTGAGCTAGGATTTCATGCAAATGTATGCGTGTACTGCAGGGTGCACATCTTTGTGTATACCTACCTGTTGACTCACATGTGTGATCAACATCTGTGTGAGTGTATGCTTATGTGGTATGTATGTGCAGCATTACCTGAGTTGTGGTATGTGCCTGATTGTGCATGAGTGTATGTAGTTTGTGTGTGTGCATGTATTAGTGTCACCAGAAATTGGGAGTTGTAGTAAGTAGACACTGGTTAGGATCCTGGCCTGGGTTCTTCATATCTTAGAGGAGCAGAGGAACAGACAGGATGAGTCAGTGACCTTGGGGTCCATCTGGGCAGCAGAGGGGGGAGCAACACCAACTGGTGGCTAGGGCGACCTCAAAGGCAAGCAAGGAATATTGGCAGGCAGGCATCTCTTTGCAGATTGGAGTAGCTGGATGCTTGTTGGAACCTGGTTGGAACCGGTTGCTGTGGTGATGTCTGCAGTAGGGGGTGGGGAAATGGGGGCCAAGCCTAGAGGTGGGGGAAGGGCAGGAGGTAGCTCAAGGATGTGTTAATGAAAAGCAAAGGGGAGTGGCTGGCCTGTGTCAGGGCCAAAACAGGCAGGCAGCAGCAGTGGCCTGTTGGCCTCACAAAGGGAGCAGCAGGAGGCCAGAGGAGCACAATGCCCAGAGGAGAAGCTGTTGAAGTGTGCTTGTAATGTGCAGGCAGGAACAGAGAGGGAAAGCTGTCCATTCCCCCCAGTTACGGCTTTTCTGCTGGCTGCCCACACAGAGCTCCAGAGATAGGGAGGCACGACTGTGGGGCACTTATTGTGCAGTCTTAGAAAATGCTAGCCAGCTTCAAGGGCTATCCATGGGGATAGCATGAGGGTCTGCAGCCTCCAGCTACTGTTGCAGCTTTGGTTGTGTACACTAGAATCTCCCAGCTTTGTGTTTGGTATGTATGGGGCACTGCAAATGGTTAATGAAGAGGAGAATAGTGGCAGACACAGGGATCACTTGCCTCAAATTTTATAGTTTGACTATTATTACCCTCCGTACAATCATACTAGGAATGAGATAAGGTTTTTTGTTTTTTAAAGTAATAATGTTTCACGGAGCAGAGACATGAAGCACAGAGAGGTCAAGTAATGACTGAAATCATAGAGCAAATTGGTGTGTTGGTACTAAACCCCAAATTTACCGACCTGACTCTGTTCCTGCTGACCTAGCCTTACTCTGCTTTCTTCAAATCCGCCATTTCCTGCTTTGTTTTGAATTCAGGTCCCAGATGGCCAGCTCTTGAGGAACCTTTGCAATATTTTCCTTCTTATGCATCAAAGGCAGCATGTGGAGGGACAAGAAAAATCAGGTTCCTCCTCCACTTCCTAGTCTAGCCTATTCTAGACTAGCCAGCAACAAGTAACTGGGCTCCCCTGGTCTGCTGGCCTGCTAAACTGGCGGCTGTCCGTGGTGCTGAAACATCCTTGGTCGAAGAAAAGAGGCAGAGAGCTAGGGGTTTCAGAATATCCTTTAGGTGTACCTGTCCACCTTGATCCTCCCTCCCCACTCTTCTTTTGGTCTCTCTTTTATCTCCTTTTCCTCCAACTCCTTCATTCCTTCTACCTCCCTCTTCCACATCTCCTATCTTTCTTTTCTCCTCCCCCATCTCCTCTTCTTCCTCTAATCATATACCATCAGTTATTTACTACGGGATTGTGGATCAAGCTATATTATCTCTTCAGTGTCCACATTCAAGAACAGAAATAGTGGTTCCCACTTGGGGGGTAATGGTGGTATTTGTTGAAGTAATGATTCAGGAGTGTCCATCCTCAGGCCTGGCACACAGTATGGGCTCACCAGAGTAGGACCACATCACTGATTTCCTCCTTAGAATCCACCTCACAGTTCACGCACTTTACAACAATGTCATCTCCTTGAAGAGAGTTTTCTGATGGTGCATTATTCCTAGTGTTTAGACTCATTTTCTTGTGTTTGAAGTAGACTTTTCTTTGCATTGAAAGGTTTCTTGAGCATATCACCTTCCTTTATTTAGCCTCGGATTCCACATCTGCAACATGTGGGACACTTTCCTTTCCCTTCTTGCCAGAGACCTTCCTTTATGACCAAAGGTGGGAGTCTCTTGCTAGTAATGAATGCTACTTCTACTCACATGTGTCTCTGCATGCACAGCTGTTGTTCCAGGAGATGGCTTGGCTCTTGTTCACCCCTGATCTGGGAGTTTCTGGACCATAGAGAGAAAGAAGTGTATCTTTGGGTCCCAACAGTACCAAGCACAGAGCCTTACCCTGTTCAGGGTGTCAGACAATGCTTGTGACATGTGCATGCATGTGAATTCCTCTTCCTGGCCCCTGCTCTTCCTCCACTCCCAGTAATGTCTCTCACCTCTCACTGACTCACCAAGAAGGAAGGTAGTCAACTAAATCCTATCCTTCCTTTTTCTTTCTAGATGTGATCCTTAAGGTGATGGATAACAAAAAGAAAGAGGAGCTGATATCCTACCAAATCCCTGTCAAGTACCTGCGTGTCTTCCATCCCTACCATTTTGAACTGGTGAAGGTGAGTCAGAGCCCGAGGCTCTGGACCCATATGAACCTGGGAGCAGTAGAGGAAGCAAGTGGGAACATCTTGATGTTCCCACCTGTTCTTCCAGCAGCTCTGTTCTTCCAGAAGCTGTCTCAGCCTTAGACATATGAGATCCAGGAACACAGCTCCTGGCAGGTAGAAAAGAGTAATTTCCATAAGAATTTGGAATTTTCCAAATTCATCATCATAAAACAGCCTAAGCATAGAGCACCTATCATGTGAAATGAAGGTCCCAAATAAAGATGTACTCTGTTAAGGGTGTGGGAGTGTTTCTGTAAATCCCAAAGACTCAATCTTTACAGTATTTAGGCTATCTACTATGTTTTAGGTCCCCGACTAGACACTGTACACACCATCTCTAATCCTTAAGGTGAATTATGCTTCACATTCATAGGACTGGGACTCAGAGAGAGGAATCCTCTCACCCTAGGTTGCAGATGGAGTGACCTCAGGGTCCAGCCTGAGCCCAGGTTATACTGTCTCCCAAGCCGGTTCTTTGTGTGCTGCCTCAGCATGAAGAAGACCAGGAATGTTGAGTATGTGGGAGATAAAGTGTTCCCAGGAATGCACCCCTCCTGGGGCAACTGGACATGAGCCAGTTGGGGGAACATCAGGGCCCCTCAGTCCTTGATCTGACCCTACCTGGTCAACTTCCTGTTCTCTCCTCTCCCCGGTGCTGACTGTTAGAAAGAATTGACTCTTTCTGGGGCAGAGATGAACAAAAGCATGACTTTCTCCTACCCCAGTATGGACACCAGACCCCTATAGTGGTATCAAGAACAATGTGAAGTTACATTGTCTGGGTTCCTAGCCCAGGTCTTCTACTTACCAACTGGACTGACATAAGACTGCTTGACCCCCACCCCCATTCCTCACCATCAAATCAGTGTACCTCCTAACATGACAATTTGAAGGACCAATGCATTGAGAGGCATAAGGCCTCAGCAAATTGCCTGGCACATATTAGTTGCTCAGTTTGAGTTGATTCCTCTTGACCCTCCCTCCCACCCCCTTGCCCTGGTATTGACCTTGTTTCCAAATAACTCAACCATAGGCCCAGATGTCTTTACTTTCCCTATCCCAAGGTGAATCCCAAGCCCAAGGCCTCAGGATGAAGAGCCAGGGATAGCAGGGAAATGAAGGCCCAGAGAGACATAGTGATTTCCCTGGGAGACTCAGCACTTCAGCTGTGAGGCTGAGGCCACCCTCCAGGGCCACCTGACTCTCTGTCCACTTACAACCCAGGCCTCATTATCACATCTTTACAGAGAGAGCAGGCAGGCGGTGGTTCTTGTGAGGTGATGAAATATTCAAATAGAAAAGGGAAGATTTATTATATTGATCTCCTTGGAAGGGCTCGCGGGGACCATGAGCTTTAATTATCAGCTCAGAGTCCCGGTGGAGCAATGCCAAGTGATTGTCTGCAGAGGACTGGATTTATGGCCAGGGTCTGCCCTTTAGTCAGTTTCCTTCTGTGTCTTCTTCCCCCATCCTGTCTTCAGCCGGCTCAGTCTGGACAAGCCGAAGGAGCCGCTGCCGACACCCAGCTGTATGCCACGGTGGTTCGGAAGGGTAGCGTCATCCCCCGATACATCGACTGCAACCACACAGCTCTAGAGGTGCTGGCTGGGGCTCAGGGCGGGTTGCTAAGGGAAGGGGCCAGTCTTTGGGTAGGCCCCAGGAGCGGCCCTTGGTCACCTCTGACTGGTCTAATGGTATTGGGCAAGGGTGTGTGGGAAGAAATCAGGAAGGGAAAAGGCAACCAGTCCTTTCAAAAATAGCTGCACTAGTTTGTGAAGAACAAATTCTAGGTGGCAGGGATGATGGGATAAAGGTGATGATGGTGATGCCTGACCTTTTCCAGTACTTTTCAGGTATATGACTGTGTCCTAATCTTATCTTCTTGTCTCTGCTCCTCACATACCATCTATGAAGGCGGGAATCTCCCAAGTTCCATGTCTTCCTGAATCTCTTGGAGGCAGAAGTAGTCCCCCTAACCCTGGTCCTTGCTGTTTTCTCTTCCTCCTGCTCTGTCCCTCCAGAGTGGTGACCCCTGATCTAGGACCTAAGCAAAAATTTCCAAGCTTCCCATCCTTCCTTGAGTCCTGTTTCTGAAGAGGGTGGGCTGGTCTTCCAATTAAGTAGTTTCCATCCATCCATCCATCCATCCATCCATCCATCCATCCATCCATCCATCCATCCATCCATCCATTCATTCACTCATTCAATAACTAATCAATCAGTACTTTTATTATCCAGACCATGGTTGAACCTAGCTTGGACCTAGCTGCCACATATGTCATCCCCTCCCCAACACCTTCTATCTCAAGGCTTTTTAACAGCCCCAGGGGAACTGACAATGCTCCCCTAGCCCCAGCCTTCAAATATCCCAGAGCTGACAGATTCAAATTCCACCATGGCCTGTGAATGATCATAGTGAAGCCAGCCAAGCTCTGGACCCCAATATGGCTGATCTGATTCACCCATAGCAGTGTGAGCCCTGGGGAATAGGTAAAGGGAATTCTTAACCCTTTTTCACATCAGGGACACTAAGGCCCAAGGGAAGTTGCCTCTGGCAATCCAGAAGCCCTGAGCCATATCTCTGCTTCTTACAGTCACCCCTTAATTATTAGCATGTAGATGTATCCTCTGCTCCCTTGTCCTCCCTCTCTTCTATCGCACCCTTTTCTGAGAACAGCCCACAGCATACACACACACACACACACACACACACACACACACACATGCACATGGAACAAAGAGTGATAACAGGTTGGGGTTGCTTCCCCAGGTCACATTGTATCCAGCACCCAGGTGGCACCAGGTGGCACCTTGACCGGCAGCTCTTTCCTATCCCCCGAGTCCCCATGGCTCTGCCCCAGCTCTGCCCTCTTACTTGCCCAGTATGAGCCCTTCTGCCCACCCCTGGCCCAGCACAGATGTCTTCCCTGTCTGTCCTGATGGCAACCCTGAGAGCACAGCAGGAGAAGAAATTGCTTCTGTTAGGGACCTCTACTGTGAGCAGGTGGCTTGGGCAGCTGTCTCATTCACACCTGACCAGTATCAGCACAGAACAGGTGTAAATGAGCCTCCCTCCCTTCCTTCTCCTCCCAACACCTGTTGGTGTCCCTGGGAGCATTAGGGCCTGCCAGTGCCAATGAAATGATTCAGGCCTGACCCCACCCACATCCCAAGTTTGAAAAGCCCAGTCAGAGATTCAGTCCTTTGACTCTAGCAAAGGGCTCAGTCTCCACAGAGAGCTGGAAGGCCGCTGTTCTCAGTTTATCAGCTCATGTCTGTGTAGAGTTAGCGGGCAACTAGCTGGCAGAGGCCCAGAGGGGCTTAGGAAAGGTTGCTGGCAGGAGGAGGAGGAAGGGAGAGGGATCCAGAGAGAGCAGAACCTCTCCTCCCAATAAAGGTCAGCACTTGAAGGAGCAGAGAGAATATGGTCCCAGCTCTCAGCATACAGTGTGGGCCAGGGGTTGGCTGCCCTCGGTGACCCAGCCTGAGTGAGTGACTGAACTGGTGTGAGCGGCTAGGGTCCTTCCCTGCCTGAGGTGTGCCTGAGGCATGACCCTTGGACTGTGCCCAGAGCCCCTCCCTCTTCCTGCTCTTTCCTCACCACCACACAGTCAGGATTCCCACCCAGTCCCCAGAGTAGCTCCACCCAGCCCTTCCTGGGCCTCTGCTTGGCTCCCTCCTCCCTGCGACCAGAGCTCAGTTTCTCTCTCACACACAACCTCCCTTTTCCCGCCGCCACCCC